>JBAMJV010008501.1:0-37470 GCA_037951105.1 Echinarachnius parma
AGCTGAGAACTTAGAGATGGTCGACATGGCTAAAAGGAAACATGACACTGGTGAGATTGCAGCTAAGTTGGATGATAAGTCACTTTGCAAACAATGGAAGTAGAGCCTTAGTCAACGTTCATGATGAATGGTTAGTCATGCTCTATTGTTGAATTATTTTCTAATTGTATTCAAATCGAAAACTTGGTGAGATAAGACTCTTGGCAGCTCATACTAAATGATGATTAAACTGCTTTTAAATCTGATAGGAACAACATTAGTTACTTCCTCCTGTATGGTTTTATTTAATGTTATTTTCCCCACTTTCAGTTAATCTCTTATGTTGATATTGATGTTGTTTCTCACAGGTGACATGGTTGAAGTAAAAGTGAGGGCTTTCATAGACAAGAGCACTGCAGCTGCATTCAACGCAGGCAAAGACACCGTGGATGACATCCTTATACTGCATCTAGAGACCGGCAAAGACTACTATATATCCTTTACAAAAATACAAGTTAAATGGTAGACCTGAGAGGTCCTAGGCTTTCAATCAAAGCAGAATCTTATAGGTGAATTGACAAGTGTGATATCACTGTTAAACAGCAGAGAATTTAACAAGCTATGAACAAGAAATCATATAACATTGAGAAACAAAAATATTGATTGAATGGATGACTGGTTGATAAAAATTGATTGAATGTGAGTGGTTTTGTGATTAGTTTTAAATCATTTAAATTATTGGTTGTGTGACGGATGACTGGATGGATGGATACATAGATTTATGGATTGGTGAATGAATGAATAGATGGATTGATTGATACATAGAATTGTGGATTGGTGAAGGAAAGAATAGATGGATGGGCGGATAACAACTCAGAGAGTATATTCTTTTATTATGAGATGATGTTCCTAGATTCCTTGACAGCATATATGCACATCACAGTGTCAGGATCGTATCGTCCAAGCAGCTTTGGGGCGTCCATTGAGGCTCTGGTCAAGATGCACGAACCCATCTCAGAGATGACCATGGACAAGGTGGTGGAACTGGTGAGTTTTTCTAGACATTGATGATGAAGATGATGATGGTGGTGGTAGTGGTGGTGGCGGCTGCGGCGGCAGTGTTGATTATTGTTTTAATTTCTGTGTGTAGCTACATTAGTTTAAAGGGACTTAGTAACATTGTCCAAATCCTCAAAATAAAATTTTTGATCTAGCGGTGTACGATTGAAGTATTCAGATAAGAAAAACTCCGGGCGAGTTTTTCATCCCTGTACAAAGTGAATGCAGTGAGTTAGTGAATATCACCCAATATCACTTTGCATTTTCGCTCATTACTTGGCCATGCAATGTCCATTTGACTTGAAATTTTCACACAATACCCTGTTGACATATGAGATAACAACACTATACATTGCATCAACTCTTCATCACTTTTTGCATATGTCAACAAAGTTACTAGATCCCTTTAAACAAGGTTACAAACACATCACTCCAGATCAAGCCGGTGGGGTCCAGTGCAGACTTGAAAATATACGTCATTCCAAAAGAGGTCTCCTGCAATCAACACTGAGAAATGGGAATTTTGAATTTTGGGGGGAAATTGAGAAATGTATAAATAAACAATTGCATCTAAAGATGAAAGTATGTTTGATAATTTCTTTCATCTTCTATTCCCAGGAAACTAGCATAGAGAACAAGCCTATGGGTTCCGCTGCAGACTTTGAGACGTATGGCATTCCAAAAGAGATCTGGATGTTGGTTGATTACCTCTTCAGGAATGGAATACATGCTGTAAGTAGTATCATTTTGGTTATTTAATGAACTATTGGCTATAGATATTTTACTAAAGATTATTTTTACTTTACTTCCCTGCATCCTTCCCTTTTTCCTTTGCTTTTTCAGGCCTGTACAGAAATAAAATTGCCAAAGTTTAGATACCTGATCAGGCTACCTTATTTTGAAACCATAATGTTGACAAGTTTTTGAATTATTCACATATTTTACACCCCATAGAAAAAATTGATTGTTTGAATAGTTGCAGAAAAGGAAAGAGGCCAATATAATAGTCACACAATACACCTGCTCTTGCACGTTCTTGCAAGTAAAAACGGCTCATGTATCCTTGTTCATACCTACAACTTTGTGCGGTTTACTCTTATGAACATTTCTCCCTTCAAATACCTACTTCTTGCATGGTAAAAAAGAAAAAAATTACAAGGATGTGTGATCACTAAAGCTTGCTTGGCTGCTATTAGCAATCACATCGCTCAAGGCATTCACAAGATGGCACCGGGTGTTATGATTACGAATCCAGAATAGCTCTAGGATAAAGTATCCTGTCACACATATACAAGGAGCAATTTTCATTTCTATTTTTTTCTATTATATTTTCTATTTGAAGAAGTATTTATCTTGTTTTTCGCCCTGTAGAATCTATTCAGTCAAGAGGCGCTACACTCAGACGTCCTGGCTATCCGAGATTTCCTGGACACAGGCTTCCCTGAGGAGATTCGTATCCTTTTTGAAAAAATTTCTTATCAGTTATTGACTTTTGTCTCGTCAATTATTGCTCTCGTATGTACAACAATTTGTTACTGTGTTATAATGTTATAATGTTATTTAGTTATTTAACCTTGAACACTGTCAATCACTAGTCTTCAGACTGTTTATTTTTTATTTTTTATTTTTTTTTTGGAGGGGGTAAACCGAGATTGAATGTAATTGAACTATATTTGAACCCATTGCCTACTGGCTCGTAATTTGCCATTTATCATTTCAATTGGAATAAAACGGAAATGTGTGTTTAAAGGTGATCCTTGACATCTAACATTAATAGCTGAGTCCCTCCTAGAGTTTCTAGCTAGTCTTAGCAAGACAGTTTCTGGAATTGAATGTTAATGTATTTAAAATGAATAATAATAATTTGTGTTTAAAGATGTTCCTTGACATTAAACTGATTTAGCTGGTGGCATTCACTCCGTTGCTGAGTCCCTGCTAGTGTTCCTATCTAGTCTGAGAGAACCTGTCATCCCCTATAGATGCTATCAGAAGTGTCTGGATGGAGCAAACAACTTTGTACTATGCAAACAGGTGAGCAGGAACGGGAGGAAACATTACAAAGAAAAGGAAAGAAAATTACACACTTAAAGGACCTAAAGAATACAACGTACTTCGGCACTTATTCCATAGTTGATGACTTGTAAAATAGGTCTGCCGAAAAAAAAATCCATGAATATAAACACAGTAGTGATTTAAGACTAATTTTCTGATGCCAAATCTCATTTAGCAGCCAATTTACGCCCCACCCACATTTAGGGTCCAGAATCGGCTACGTGATTGACACGTGATTGACAATTCATTGGCTTACGTCATGACGCGTCATCTACAGAATTTAGTTCATTAGTCCGTTCTTTAGATGACGTCACATTTTGGCGATTTAAAAGGGGCGTTCCCAGGACAATTATATATTTACTAATTATCCCAAAATTTATTGATTTCATGAGAAATGACTGCCAATTTCTTTTTCTTCAGGAAAAATTACGTATAGAGAGCCGAATTGTGAAAATTAGGCCATCTAGACGATGTAGTCCCTTTAAATAGCTAATATTATTTTATAGCACCTAACAGTATGAGGTTAGATATTTAATTTTAAGTGTAATGTTTTGTTTCAGATCATGAAGCAGCTGCCCAAGTCACACAGGAATGTGTTCAAATACCTGACAGCATTCCTCAAGGAACTCTTAATGCACATCGAGAATAAGAACAACTCAGTAATTTGTAGGACCTCCCAAGAAAGAATTATACAATCAGGACTATCCACTCCCCTCCCTTTTCTACATAGTGCTACCACAAGCCAACTGTGTACTATTTTGTTTTGTTTCAGATCATGAAGCAGCTGCCCAAGTCTCACAGGAATGTGTTCAAATACCTGACAGCATTCCTCAAGGAGCTCCTCATGCACAGCGAGGACAACAAGCTGGATGCTAAGACATTAGGTGAGTCTTGGCTGCCAACCATTCCCTTTTAAACATAATTATGACATTACTTTTTTCATGAACATTTATTTCATTTCATTTCATTTTATTCCACATTCTACATTAAAAACAACAAATACAATGAATAAAACTGTTTCAAAATTACAACTGCAACAACAAACATAGATTAAAAAACTAGGTTTACAAACAAAAAGAAAAGAGAATTCTACTAAACAAACAATAAATGAGAATGTGGGGGATTACCAAAAAGCCAGAGGCTTATCGAGGGTAAATCCCCATTATGGACTAGCGGTTGAGAGAGAAAAGGGAAGAAAAAAGGGAGTAAGAAGGGAAAGGAAGACATGCATGCTATTTAACACATAGTAATAGTAATTTTAAAATCTACACATGTTTGTTAACATGTTTCACATGACAACATACATGTGTAGATTTGAATTTATGTATTATTGTCATTATTATCCATTATTCCCACAATAACCATTTTTTGTGAGCTGTTCCTGAGATGCACTCCCCAGTATTTGGTGTGCTTTCATGAAAAGTCATTTTGCTTTCATCTCCATCATTCAATATATTGGTTTATTTTGTAATTACGTTTTCATAGCAACCATCTTTGGTGAGCTGTTTCTGCAATGCCCTCCTGTATTTGGTGTGCTTTTTGTAATTTTGCTTCCTTCTATCATTCAATACTGATTAATTTTATATCTCTGTTTCCATAGCAACCATCTTTGGTGAGCTGTTCCTGAGATGCCCTCCGGAGGACAGGGAGAAGGAGGAGCATATGATGAGGAGTAGAGCCAATAACAGGCAGCAGATCACACGCAAGAAGGCAACCTTCGTCTACCAGTTCATCATCAATGATTATGATGACTGAATATATTGTACTCAACATTTTACCAGGAAGGTAGATAGCAGCTTAAAACCTATGATGTTTGTTGACTGATTAGTGTGGCATTACTTATTCGCCAGACAAACTGATCACAGCTACCTTCGTCTACCAGTTCATTATCAATGATTACGATGACTGATTGAATCGACAATAAACCAAACAAGCAGCAGAACTGACATAAGAAGGCCACCTTCGCCTACCAGTTCATTATCAATGATTACAATGCTTGAATGTGATTGAATCGACAATAAACCAAACAGGCAACAGGTCATGCAAGACGGCCGCATTCGCCTTCTGGGTCGTCATCAATGTTTATGATGACTGATTGAATCAACAATAAATGGGCACCAGATCATACAATAAGGCAACCTTGATTACTAGTTCATCAACAATGCTTATGATGACTGATTGCGATTGTTTCAACTGTCGATGTTATGGTTGCATTTATCACCAAAGATTACAGTGATAACATGTGATTAACAATAAGGCAAAAATTGTATACCAGTTCATTATCAGTGATTATGATGATTTATTTTGATTGACTCAAAAGAACAGCCAAAATTTTGATTCAACAGTAAACCAGACACCATATCACACACAAGAAAGCCACATTCATCTACCAGTTTATTACCAATGATCATGATGACTGAACGTGATTGTATCAACTGTCGATGTCGATAAAGTTTCTTCATCACATCAGATTTCATTTAGGTTTCTTTTCAAACAATTTCAAAATTACTTTTGGTATAAATTTTAATTTCAGTGTGTGCAATCAGGAAATATGTGTGCTTACTAAATTAGTTTAATTGCTTATGAGGCAGAAGAAAAAAGAGAAGAAAAGAACATCATTATAAAGAGCTCTGGTATGACAAAACCCTCTTTATTACAAGGTAATTTTCCTATCTCAGCCCATTATATTATTTTATTTTTACCCTAATATAACAAGGTGATTTTCATGGTCCCAATCTCCTCATTATAAAAAGGTTCCACTCAAACTCCCAAAGATGGAAACAGCCTAACCAGTTATTCACTTATAGGTTATCAATTATTTACATGATTTACTTGATTTAATTGATGTATTTTATATTTATTTGCTTGATGTAAGTTTGCCTCCCTCTTGATATACCATAGCCAGCTAGGGTACATACATTTTCCCTCCTGCCTGCCCCCCGCTAAAAAAAACCCAAAAAACAATATTTTTACAAAAATTTAAGGGGGAAAAAATAACATAAATAATGTAATGAAAATAGTACCGAAGCATGATGTCACAGCTATTTATAGTCATGGGTAACTGGTTTAATACAATGTAATCTAAAATGGGTAAGCTAAGCCCAAATCAAAAGACAAGTTGTTAAGAACCATTTTTATGTTCTTAAAATAAAAAAAAGAATGTGACATCATTACTCGGGTACTATTTATTTGCATATGCTACGCAATCTAACCTTGCTTTGTCAATGGGTTACTTCTTCAGTTCTGAACCAGGGGCCTGTTTCATGAAAGGCTCTATTAAGACCGTCTTAACTGTCATGTGACTGTGACCGATCTATGGACATACGGATGGCGTTTGTTCCGATCATAAAGGACAAGGTCGGAAATATAATAGTAAAGAGTTTGACGCTTTCATGCATTACGTGTTGCTGTAAATGTCAAAGTTATACCAAGGTTGTGTATGAACATATAATTAAAAGCCTTTCATGAAATGGGCCCCAGTTCACCAACTCTGATGACTGTAAATGTACATGACAGTGAAACAAGGTGATCCAAAAATAGGACTGGCATGACACCAGGGCCATTGCAGAAAGAGTTGCAATCAATTGCAAGTCAGAAAATATGCACATTTGAACCAATCAGATTTGTGCATTAAGACACATGATCTGACTTGCCGTTTATCTTTCTGCAATGGGGCCCAGATGAGTAACTGAAATTTCTGAAATTTGACGTCTTCATAATAATGGGCCGTATGCATAAAAACAAGCAATTGCTTATAAGCAAATGCTTTAAGCACAAGCAAGAGCTTGTCAAGCAAAAGATCAAGAACAACATAACCTCTGGAATATGGAGCTTGAAATCATCCTGAAACGGTACGAAAATTTGATCCTTAAACGCGTAAGAAAGAGCTCAAGTTGGTCTGGATGTGCTTGAAAAAACGCAAGCAATTGCTTATCAAGACAAGTAAAAGATTCGTTTTCTGCATACGGTTTTAAGCAATTGCTTGTTTGGTAAGCAATTGCTTACGAGCAGTAAGCAATTGCTTGTGCTTGTAAGCAAATGCTTTTGCTTGCAAGCAATTGCTTGTTTTTATGCATACCGATTCAAGCAAAAGGCTAGCACAAGCAATTGCTTGTTTTTATGCATACGGCCCAATACTTCCCATTGATTTGCATAATTGGATAATTAGTATTAGTTTGAAGAGTAATGTTTTGTTTCCTTTCTACCATCGTGTGGCTTCCATTCTTTGTGTGTGCATTATGTTGTCAAAGATATTTGTAATTTTGTGTTAGTATTTTATATTTACTGTATAGTTTGCATACAAATATATTTGCAAATTATGGCTGGTCCTACTGTTGTGAAGATATTTTGTTCTCATGAGTTTGACTTTTGACAATTAGGAAGACCAAGCACAGTCTTTATTTATTTTTTTTTGGCACGAGGATTCATTAAAATTACCCCGCCTCAAAACTAAAATATGTGCAGGGTGAGTACATAATAGCCATGATCATTAACATGTGTGAAATGTGACATGCATTTTATATTATTCAATAGCCATGTGTTATTTATTTGATCGGGTTGTGAGTTATCAAAAGTAGCAGTGCCCCAGGAATGTTTTGAAATAATGTATTTTTTTAATCATTCCTCATTTTAACTAGCATTTATGCATTTTGCAAGCTAGGTCCACAGCATTGTTTTTTTCAAAAACATTCTTGTAAATAGTTCAGAATCATTTGCTTATTGAATGTCGTTATTTCAAATATTTAAAGATCATGCATAGATAGATATATTATTTCCAGTACTAACAAAAATGTATATCTTTAAAAAATCAAATAGAAATATACAATACTATACATGCATGCATGACCTTGTATGCATACATGTACATACAAAACAAAGATGTATATTTATGAACTGGTGTCGTTACAATCACAGTGTGATGTTTTGCATAACTGTATTTATAAGTCAAGGTAGACCAGTAAAATGTGAATAATAAACATTTTGTGCAAGGTCTTGTTGTGTTTATATGTTCAGGACTAGTCCTAAAATACACAGAGCGTGTAAAGAAGAATGTTCATGATATGTTGTTATAATTTGTTCTATGATAATACAAAAATACAAAATAATGTTGATATTGATTACATCTGGCTGGTGTTGCATAAGGAGTTGTGATCAATCGCAAAGCTGCGTTTAAACGCAAGTCTAAAATGATGACACACGCAGTACCCCGGGGTACCGTTGTACCCCGGTATCCTGCGTTGTGTAGCGCCATCTTGCGTCCAACCGTACCGCAGCTATTGCGTTGTGCATGCAGTGCAGCGCGCGATTGTATGCACGCTATACCCACAGTACAGCCGTAAAAATTAAATAAATAATTAAACAAAATGGCGGATTTTCGTCTGGTACCCCGGGGTACCGTTTATGTCATCAAATGCCAAATCTGATTGGCTCAAATGTGGCATTTCCTGTCTTGCATTTAATCGCAACTCTTGATGCAACACCCCCCTGTTTCGTACAGTATCACTGACAAGACAAGATTTGTATGTGATTCCGAATTGTTGTTTTTATAGATTGTTTTAGCCCGATAGATGATACTATTTGGCACGAGTCCTGCAAATGAACTGTCCAGAATGTGTTGAAAGGGATTCTGTTTGTAGGTAGTCAGGGGGGTGTTTCACAAAGATTCTATGTTGAACGTAATTTATAAGTTGGACCCAACAATTATGGAAAGCCATTTGTTGCCTTGGAATAAAAACATATTCTAAAGCAAAAGTATTTGAAACTTCTAACAAAAAAATATATCAATACAATGTAACTTCAAGGCTCCTTCATAATAACAAATATAGGTAACTGATTTTAATTTTTTTTAAATATATGCCTTTTAAAAGGATAATAATAATAATTAGGTATTTATAACGCGCATATCACATATGCAGAAGGATTGTTACAACAAGTTTACAAAGAAACTAAAGGCTTTCCATGATAGTTTGGTCCAACTTCAATTCTTTGTGGAACACCCCCCTGGTGTTTTTGTATGTAAAGCACAACAATTTTTGTTTCTTCAAAAATTAGATTTATTTACTAAATTAATTTGGCAATAAGATTCTGGTGAATAGACCAGTTCACTGACATATAATATTTGAATGCAATCTACAAGCTTCACAACAGTTTACCCGACATAGCAACGACTTAGTTCAAGTTATGGAAGGCGGATTCCAGGAAAGGAATTGTATCTATTGTGAACAGGTTCATGAACAGCTTGTCTCCAGTTGTCAGACACGGATTGTGCTTAAATTGGAATGTTAGTGAACTGGACCCATATTCATATAACCACATTAGCTTAGTTCCAATCTAAGTCCATTTAGATCATACAGCAAAGTAAGCAAAGCAAAATTTTCTTAATCACTAACCATGGGTTATCTGGGTAAACATTTTATTACCTACCAAGCAAACCCTAGTTGGCAACTAAAAGCCCTAACATCCAAAAAATAGACTTAGAACGGAACTAAGCTAGTGCAGTTTTATGAACATGGTCTTTTGAAATTAAGGCTGGATTACTCTGTAAATGTCTTGTAGTTGCTTTCATTGATTTCTCTGCAAATACTTGCAAACAAGTACTGATAAATGAAGGGGGAAAAAATGAAATCTTGCCCTATTGTCATTATATTCCCAATATATAAATTTAAATGTATAGTTGAACTTATTTCTGTTATTGCTATGATTTCAAATATTATATGGACAAGAATTAAATAAAGGAATAGAGAATGTATAATTATCTTTAGCATATTTTCAAATATATTTCTCAAAGATATAGAATGTTATTTATCTTACAAAGTATCAGTAGTACTGTACAAAGTCATACTTATTTTTACACATGGTACTATCATAGTGGTTACAATTTTTGATTGTCATGTAATATTATACATGAATTGGTGTCACATGGCTCATACCTTTAGTTGACATTATGCAGTTGAATTACATTTTCCTTTCAATAGATGTGATGCTAGAACTGCCTTCAGTGATCATAAAATATTAAATAAATGTGCTACAAATCAACCTGTGTGATCAATGTTCCTTTCTTTCTGTGTAAATGTCAAAGATTACAGTGGAACCTCTTTATGATGAGCTCTGTTATAACTCCAAATTGAACTTAGGTTATGAAAAAACTCTACTACATTTCTTTTGAATTTAAATTAATTTGATTTGCAGGTCTACACTGGATCCTCCTTATAAAGAGTTATAATTAAACAAAATCATGAACTCAAACCTAGATTGCAATAATGAACCATCCAATCGCAAACACCATGGGTGCTCGTAGACAAGTAAAACAATTTATAATTTATAATGATATGACTGTTAGTGCATTAGGAATGGATAAAGAACACATTGTATCAATTGGTCATACAATAAATTGTAAGGAACCTTGACCTATCACAACCCATAGAAACCTGCTTTAACAATGATATACAGTAGCAGTATGCAGCACTCACTATAAGGTTTACTTTCTAGGCACACTGCAACATACTTAGTTGTACCCCTGACAACTGCGTACATTTCAAGTCAGCAAACTGTTGGGCACAAATTCAACTTCCCAGAGAGCATACAGCATGAAAATCCTTCGTATTATCTTATGCTGCTTCACAAGCCATTTAGATAGAAGTTTTTAAAAAAATGGTAGGTAACCACTTCTGCTAACGATGTCCACATTTGGGTAAATTTCAAGCTAGCAAAAATCTTGTGCAAAAATTCCATTCCTCTAATCTTTTGCTGCTTCAAGAGCTGTTTGAAGGAAAGGTGAATGTCGGAAGGTAACCAATCGTGCTGATTATACATGTCCAGCTTTGGGTATTAATGCAAGCTAGCAAAATCTTATGAATAACTTCCATTCTCTACAGAGTATAGTGTCTTCAAAGTCCTTTAATATTGGCTGCTTCAAGAGCCGTTTGATGGAAAGGAGAATGTCGGAAGGTAGCCACTAGACGTGCTTATGATGTCCAGCTTCTCATTGGTGTGTTTGATATCATCTGAGAAGTGGCGCATACTGTAGCAGACATCCTGGGAAAAAGCAACAGAGGACGAAAGAAAGAAAACAATTATATTCATGATTCTTCTTCATCTTCTTCCAATAAAGTGCAGGTTCAGACTTGAAGATTACGCACTTCTTATTAGAGTAATACACATTGATTCTAGTAACAATCTACATTTCAACTTGTTTGACTGCACATTAATTGAAACATCATCCACTTGTCCAAATGTATTTACAAATATACGTTACTTGAAATATGACAATGCAAGATATTATAGTTTATTATTGAGGATTAATTCCTGAATGACCCTCTGCAAATTGGTGAGCATATTACTAAGATCCTTGTGCTTAGTCTTATACAAATCCTTTCATTATGCAAAAACTTCGGAACTGTGTTTTTTTTAAGAATCAATTTATTATATATCTTGATATCATTGAGGCTTTGTACCTGAATGATCATCTGTGACTTGGTGAGCATCTGGTTGGTATTACTGAGATCCTTGTGCTTGACCTGGATGGCTTGGGCCACAGCTTCGTGCAGACTGGCCTGCAGACTTATGTTACGCTCTCTCAGCTTGCGGTGAAGGAGGGTGTCATACTTGGGAGGTGCTAGGGGTGAGACCCTCGGCTGAGTGAGGGAGGTAGATGACTTGATGGAAGACTGGCTGCCAATGGACGGAGACCGGGAAGTCCTGTCAACTGCAAAGAAAACAAAAACAAACATAAAAAGTCAAGAAAAGTTGAATCTTGAAAGACAGTAGATTAATTTAAGCTTGCTTGCAGTGCAGGAGCTTGTTCTAAGTTTGTGGGTACAAGAGGTGTAACACTCAGCTGGGTGGTGGAGAATATTTGATGGAAATTAGGGTGCCAATTGACAGGGATCTGGAAGTCTTGTCAACTACAAGGAACAAAAGCAAAGAACAGATACATAACAATACAGATTCAGATTAATATAATTAGATTTAATACATCATCAAATATAAGGGTTTAATTCATGGGAGAAAAAAAAGGAAAAGCCATTCTAAAGATACTGGCACTCAACAATTAGTCTCCCAATGAAAGAGATGTGAGATGTAAAACTAGTGCTGTAACCGATCATCGGATCGGCATGCCGATCACGATCCGATCATACATGATCGGACCGTTTTTGCCGATTTCCGATCATGCAGAAAAAATCGAAGATCGGATCGGCAAAAAAAAAAAAAAAAAAAAAAAAAAAAAAAAAAAAAAAAAAAAAAAAATCCGTTTTTTTTTTCTTTGGAAAATGATCCCCAAAAAACATATTTTGGGAATATAAATGAATACCAAAGCAACATATATCCATATTAATAAGCCCAAGGTAATCGTGTATGGGTATGCTTTCATTTAAAACTGATTACCTCTCCTTTTACAAAATTATTCGCGCCGATTTTGAGCTTAGTCCCATGTGTTTCTGAAAGGTTACGCCAAATTAATCACATGGGACTAAGCTCAAAATCGGCGTGAGTAATTTTGTAAAAGAAGAGGTAATCAGTTTGAAATGAAAGCATACCCGTACAAGATTACCTTGGGCTTATTAATATGGATATATGTTGCTTTGGTATTCATTTATATTCCCAAATTGTGTTTTTTGGGGATCATTTTCCAAAGAAAAAAAAAACGATTTTTTTTTTTTTTTTTAAAATTTTTTTATAGCCGATCATCCGATCCCGATCATCGATCCGATTTCGAAGAGCGATAAAATTTTGCCGATCCGATCAAACGATCCGATCATCAAGGTCAGTTACAGCACTATGTAAAACAAAAAACAAAAACAGCTGTTGGGAGAGATTTATTATTCCAATGATAAACAATGTTAACTTTTTAGGAATTATCTACCAATGTTATCAGATAATTTATAACTCTACTTCAATATCTACTGAAGATTAGATGGTAGTAGTTTGCTAAGTATGAATCTTCCTTTTCTTTCAATCAAACTTACTAGTTTTTAATCATGACAATTAACTAAAATCCTAGGCTGAGGTGAGGACCTTACAATTATATATGCATACATCAGACTTTAAAAGTTTAAAGTTTAAACTGTGTGTGAGTTAGATCACCTCGTAAAGGAGGAAGGTTTGCTTGCGTGGGGAACTGCTGCTGCTCCGCTCTCGCCCGATTCTCCTCATCGTCATCTTCGCTCTCCGTCTCCGACGCCTCACCCTGCACCACGACCCCTGTCTGTCGGAGCTCCTCCCCGATAGCTGCCCGGCTCCGTCCCGCTACAAGTTCAGCGGCAGCGACTAGCTCCTCTTCAGAGTCAGTTTCGCTTGCTTCTCCGGGAACTAAGTGCGAAGAGTTGTCATTATTTGCCATGTTACCACTATATTGAAGTCATCTAAAGTCCTAGCTCATTCAATATACACCGAAATAATCGCGATTATCATGAAATTAAAATCTCATCTCTGGCATCTGCCGCATCTCCGTTGATCGTATCAGGTGATCATATATTTCGCTGATGCATTTTTATTCTTGTAAGTCGCAATTCGTATTGACTTTCCACATTGAAGAAAGATCAGCAAACACAATTGCAAAGATCATGGCGAGCGACCGAGGTGCCAGTGTTTCCTGCGCCGATTTTGCTCAATTTCAGGTAAAATCTTATCATTATTTTATTTTGTCTTGTAGTTACAGATGTAATATGACTGGATATGATGATTATGAGAGATAATATACTCTAGAATGCTAGTTGATAGTGTACTGTTATGTAGAAGTAACACCAATGAAATAATGTGTTGTCCCACTCATAATAAATCGTGTATGGCTATGCCTATGGTATAATTTGATTTGTTTATGTAACTTGTAACTATGACTTTGCTTGGCCTTTAAATTAGGGTTCTCTTTAGTTGGGCCAAGGCCAGGTGTACGTGTGCATTACTAAACAGTCCAAAACTTATACATACCTTTGGCTTTGCTTCAGAACGCTTAGTATAATTTATAAACACAATCATTGTTCAAAATCAAATGATAAATTGTCTTTAAATTTTTTTAGGAGTTTAGACTTTAAAAACGTTCTTCTGAACTTGTTCAAGAAAACAAGATACAGGTATGTATGGGCATTCTCTCCCAGGCCAAGACAAGCCCACGGTTTGACTAAAAGAATAGGGCCCCGTTGCAGAAAGAAATACAATCGATTGTAACACAGTTACAATTCAATGTAAGTCAGATCATGTGTTCTAAATGCGCAAATCTGATTGGTTGAAGCATGCACATTTTGTAAAGACTTGCAATCAATGTTATCTCTTTCTGCAATGGAGCCCTTATGTTTGATTTAATTGTATATGACTAGAGCATCCTATCTTGTAAGCATGATGTGGGCAGAGAGGTCTTCCCCCCTCTCTGCTGTGGGCACGTCTAGAACGAGAATGACATCAATTTGTAATACTATTTTCTTTCTGAACCATCTTCCAAAGGATGCCTTGAAAGAGCTGCGGATGATTGATGACAAGATCATCTATGCCCTCAACACAACAGTTCCCACCACATCATTCAAAGGACAAGTAGATGCAACAAAGACGTGCAAGGCTCTCTATGATCAGGTAGATATTTTGTCTTCTTAAAAAGTCTCATTTTGTCTTTTAGTGTCGGTGTCTGATTGCACCATCTAGCAGTCAGGCTTGGTACAACTACAACTTCTGAGGTAAAACACCAAAGAACTTAGAAAAGGTCTAGTCCAAAATAGCAAGTTGATTGTGTAAAAAAGACAATCGTTTTTTAATCTACTAATTTTACAATCATATGAATCTAATCAGGGACATGTTAAAACTTCTTAACAATCTAGGGCTCATGAAAATTATGCTTGATATCTTATTGCTTTTCTCTTTTTTATATATTTTTTGTTTCTTCTGTTGAACAGAAATTCATTATTTGTTCATGTAAGGTATCACTCTCAAAATATTTTGGACCCTGAAAATGAAGAATATCTGCAAAATATCTTCCCTGGAAGTTAAATTAATATAAAGATTCTATACATTAACTTTAAAAATAATGTTTCTTCTTTCTCCCTTTTTGTATAGCTTTAATTGATGATTTAGTGTTACAGATACTGATCATTTGCCTTTGCTAAAGATCCTGCTTCTTTTGAAGGTTAATGCTTCATTTGCCCGATATTTTACTACAATGGCCGGTTTATTTTATATATAGCAGATATGTAGTTTACTTAATGTTTTTTCTATTTTGTTTTAGCTTTCAACAGCCTATGGTAGTAGAGAGAGCACCATAAAGCGATGTATCTCAGAAGCGTCTTCCAGTCTCGGTGACCTCAAGAAACAGAGAGACCAGAATCCTGATGACCCCAGGGTGATACGGGATCTTAGGAAGCAGCAAACAAAGGTATATTATATTAACCTGTCTCAATAGCTCAGGTTCCTGTAGGGATTTGATTAACCTACCCACTCATGACCACTTGACATGTTCCTTTAAAGGACAATGAAATCCAGACAAATTGTTGTATGCACTATAAGACACTAAATATAATGAATAGTCTCTGAAAATTTGAGCACAATCGGTCAAGAAATAAGAAAACTATGGCTCTTGAAAAGAGCCATATATTTCTTTGAGTGACTCAAATTCGCAACGCACTCTGGCAAAGTTGTGGACAACTCCCCATACATTTTGTACACAAAATTTCAGTTTTGTTCAATTTTCTCAAAATTTATGTTTACCCTTCTTTCGAGTTCAACATATGTTTTGTAGAATACTTTTATACATAACATATCATGAGTTGGGGGAATGGAAAAATGTGACTATGAAGAAAACTGTAAAAATGGGAATATTTGTGTACAAAACATATGGGGAGTTGTCCACACACTTATCAGAGTGCGTTGCCAATTTGAGTTCCCCATAGGAATAAATGGACATCTTCAAAGAGCCGTAGTTTTCTTGTTTCTTACCCGATTATGCTCTAACTTTCAGAGATTATTCTTCTTAATCTCTTCAAGACTATGAAAGCAACATTTTGCTTGGGTTTCATTGCCCTTTAAAATAGCAATTCTGAAATCTCCATAGACTTTGCACATAGACAATTAGGTGAGGTAAACATATCATTTTCAGGCTCTTACAGGTAAAGTCAGGTGAAAATCGTGCCTCCTCATGACAATGCAATGCCCCACCTCCCTACATATCCCCCTGGACAATGAGTGTGGTAACTTGTAATGCAAGATTCTTCATTGCTTCTGGATCTAGAGATGACATCTAGGATCTTTCATATTATTTACAACGGCATCTAACATTGAGCCTGTTATTGCTTTGGGCCCATAACTGTATGATTAGATAATACACAAACTATAAAACATTACTTTCTTACTGTAATCATTGTTTTATATGGCAAGTAGAAATTCACTAATTGTGTGGAAAATTATTCATTTCTGCATGAGAACTTGATGTCATGACACGATGTTCCCATGGCTATGGAGTACAGTAGAACCTCATTATAATAAGGTTTTTGGAACCATGAGAATTGACTTGTTATATCAGGATAGAAAAACAGTGAAATATAAAGAGAATGGACCAGTAGAATTACCTTGTTATACAATGTTTTTTCTCTGTAAAATTATAACAAGGTTCCACTGTATTTGGATTCTGTTGATCATTAATGCTAGAACCCTTCATCTTTTATTGTTCCCTTTCCTGTCCAGTTACGACTGATGCAAGCAGAAGTAAATATTGAAGAAGTTGTCAAGGATAGAACTTTAAAGGTAAGTGTGTGAGAATATAACTCATTTGAATCACCTAAATGCCCCAACCCAAAACAAAAAATGAAAATCAAAATAAATAAATAAATATATACATACAAAATTACATTTTGTTTGTAAAAATGTCTACTATTTATTATTTTATGTATATTTCATTGCCTCTTTCAAAAGCAGATCGATAACACAAAAGAGAGCAATACAATAAATATTCAAAATCTCCTCCTTCATTGATGTCAAATGCAAAGATAAGTGATCAGTCATTTAGAATGTTACTTCTATTGTGAAACCTTGTTATAATGAGCACATCGGGCCCATTGAATTTACCTTGTTATCAGATATCTTGTTGTATCAAGGCTTAAAAGTTTAAAACACATAGAACCTGGACCTGTGAAATAGACTCTCTATATCAGGTACCTTGTTATAACAGAGTTTGTTATTTAAAGGGACATTCCCTCTTTTGCTTTTGCAAGCCAAATTTCAAAAGTCTTATCTGAAAGAAAATGTCATTTGATAGCATTCCTGAAAAAATTAGGGCTTGAAATCTCTTTTTCGTGGAGTTATAGACCTAAAACTAATAAACCGTCGTCCAACAATTAATTGTGCATTATATGTATATTCACCCAGTGAGGAAGTTCGTACAAGAATTCCACGAAGTACCACAACGCTATGCGTGACCCCTCCGTAACCCGCGCTAGCTACGTGACCCGCACACAAATAAGAATAGCATGACCGCACACAAGGCAAAATAACCAAACCTCGCTTAAACTGACTACATGTAATTACATATTCTTCATTTTTGAGATTTGTTTCCGTGACATACCTTTACAAATGTCGGCTTCGCAATACCTTTACAAGAATAAGTACAATATAGTTGTAATATTATGCTAAATCAGTTAAACTCTTTTATTGACCGATATATAGTCTGATGGAGGGACGCATTCGTTTTTCATTCGTAGAATCCAAATTATAGGGCTGTTCGATCTCATTTTTTTGGTGTGTGTTTCATTCATCCCCATCCTTCAACTGGAAACTGTTCAGACGTTTTGTAAAGAGGTTCCACTGTTAAGATTCTGCTGGCTCTTCCCCAACTCCAACCTTGAACCCCAAAATCAACCCCTGACCCTTATCCTTATCCCTAGCACCCATCCTAATCTAAATTCATGTTTTCATCTTTACAGGTCTTCCATGAGAGATGTAGGAACCATTTTGTGCCACCGAAGCAAGACGGATTATGACACCAGTTGTCACAAACAACTAGCCAACCAAGAAGTGTGTCTCTTTAGTATTAGATAGCCCTCCAGAGGAGAAAGTGTGGGTTTGTTTTTACTTGAAATTGGTCGTTGTTTCAATAATTGCAGAGACATTGTGATAAGTGAAAGTGAAATTTCCTCTCTAAAGGGATAAATGTTAGATAAAGTGGGTTTGATAAGCTAAGCTGTTTTAGTTAATGCCTTTATGTAACAGTTTTGTAGGTGACCAAATTTACTGAAATCATTGTATGTGTTTATTATCATGTTCCTGCAATCTGAATACTTGCTACAGTATAAAGGCAGTAATTTGAGAATGTGAATTCAATTTAATTTTCAGTTTGGCAGCACATTGAGTACTAATGATATTCTTTAAAATCAATTGAAATATAACCAGATTTTCATTTTGTCATGGGAGAAAAGTGCAGTAAAAAGACAGGAATTATTGTTTTACTTGTCAACGAAGTGTTTTTGAACTATCCAAGCAACAAGAATAAACAGAATACAGTATACAATTATGATGGATTTTGCATGGTTAAGTTTTATTTTGAATTTTTCTCTGTGTATGAATCGGCAGTAATATATTTCTCCACGTATAATTTTAGGGGGAAGTATGAAAAACATACACTCTTTAAGTTAGTTATATCTCAAAGGCTCAACATTCAGATGTTCAAAAAGTTTGTGACAGAATATTCAAGAAAATGTTCATTGATGTCCATAATTGTATACCCATGTTATTTCTTAGGTATTATTTCAAGGACTATGTTGTACAGATGAAATCACATATGATGGGATTTCAGCAATTATGATTTAATACAAATTTTACATTGAAAACATATTGGTAGCCATACTTGTCTAATATTTGCATCATGTGATGAAGAATATGATATATGTGTAAGAATGCTCCTCTGTGTTGGTGTTGATGTGGATGATGGTGGAGATGTTGATGATGGTGATAGAATATTACATTTTTAATACAGTGGAACCTCGTTATAAAGAGCTCAGAAATAACAAAAGTCAACTCTCTTATAACTACATCATTTTGCAGGTCCAAATCCCTTTTTTATAATTTGGTTTATTTATCCAGATATAACAAGGTTATTTTCATGGTCTCTAGGACCTCGTTTATTTATTTGAATATATTTATACAGGATGACATGGTCAGTATACACTGTTAAATAACAAAAACTTCTTATAACTACATCATTTTGTGACACAATTATATCAAGGTTTCACTGTATTTGGTCGTTAGTTCATACATTTATTCCAATTTGACACACACACACATCTTCACAATTGATGATGGATGATGATGGATGATGATGATGATGATGATGGATGATGGATGGATGATGGATGGATGGATGGATGATTGATTGATGGATGGATGGATGGATGGATGGATGGATGGATGGATGGATGGATGGATGGATGGATGGATGGATGGATGGATGGATGGATGGATGGATGGATGGATGGATGGATGGATGGATGGATGGATGGATGGATGGATGGATGGATGGATGGATGGATGGATGGATGGATGGATGGATGGATGGATGGATGGATGGATGGATTATGATGATGATGATGATGATGATGATGATGATGATGATGATGATGATGATGATGATGATGATGATGATGATGATGATGATGATGATGATGATGATGATGATGATGATGATGATGATGATGATGATGATGATGATGATGATGATGATGATGATGATGATGATGATGATGATGATGATGATGATGATGATGATGATGATGATGATGATGATCATGATGATGATGATGATGATGATGATGATGATGATGATGATGATCGATGATCGATGATCGATGATCATGATGATGATGATGATGATGATCATGATGATGATGGGAGTGCTCATCAAAATTAAGGCTGTAAATGTGTATGCAGTACAGTCCAGCAACAAATCATTTCAAATATTGTTAGCATTAAAAAAATGGAAGCAAACACTCCTAAATAAACTGATGAATTGCAGTTTTCAACAAATATACATGTTCATCTTTTAATCAAGCTGACCAATACAAGAGAAAATGTCTAAACTATATCTATTGCACATGGAAAAGACACATCTATAGAAATATTTCATTCATAACTTTTGACAAATTTAAACTGATGGTAGTGCTTGAAATTAGCAGTTGCCCGCTCTTTTTATTTGGTTTCGGGAAAGCAAAGTTTGATGAGTTTCTATTATAAATGTACTTGCCCGACCAGACTACAAGGAAACAAAGTTTATTTTGAGCATTGCTGAGTTACAAAAAAGTCACAATATCGAAATTTTATTAAAGTTTCCTTTAATTTGTCTAATAAAATGAGGTATACATTGTCTCCTTTATTCCAACACATTCTTTATCCACCTACAGAAAAGAGTGAAAAATTAGTACTAGTCCACTGGCCCAGAGCCATCAAAAATAGGGTTTGGGCCACCTAAATATCACAAATGACAACTTTGATTTGCCCTACTTGAAGTGGCGTAGCGAGGGGGTGGGGCTCCTGGTCTTGAGCACCCCCCAGAGCCTCCCCCTACACAAATTGCCTTCGCCCCCAGTTCCACCCCCCCCCCCCCCCCCCTCCTCCCCACACACACACATGCACAATAATAGTGTGTGTTGGTGGCACCACTTTCCATTGTTCTGGTTCGGTCATGCTTGAAGTGTGTGCCGTGGGTTGCGCATCGGGTGAAGGAGGAGACACGGGGCTTTCCGGGCATGTATGTGTCATCGATTAAATTGTTCATTATGACAGAAAGTTTCTGCCATGAAGCCCGGTTTCGTTTTTTCTGGGACACGGTGTATTATGTAATTTTCGTAAATTTTTAACTAGCCCAGTAAATGTTACAGCAGTCATAATGGTTTTAATGTTATCTTAAAATATAAAATTTGCATTAGGAAATATAAATTGATACATGATGCCTATTGATTTTTGTAATCACTTAATTATTGATTAATCGATATACAAAATAATAATATAATTTACTGTCTTTCGTTAGTATTCATGCCTAATTTGTGATACTATTCAGGTATATTATGATTTATTTCTCTAATTATTGTATATAATATATTAAGGTTTCTTTATACCTCGTGAGTTCATTAATGTTATTTCCATGTTTGTAAATATTGTTGCAAATGACACTGCAATTCAGCTTGTAGCTGTGAATGTGACATTTTGTTGAATAAAATACCATTATTAATAGTGTTTGAGGAAACTAGATGGATCTTCGACTGCGCGCAGTCGAAAATGATGCCTCCGCCATTACGCAATTTATTCATATCAAGCCCAAATCAACCTGTACACAGAATTAATTCTGTCAACTAAATTTTGATGGTACTCTTTTAGATCTTGACGTTTCACAATTATGAGCTATAAGTGACCTTGACCTTTGCCCTCATGACCCCAAAATCTAATGACTACAATTGTTCCCTAAAGCCCTCTGCAGACAGAGCCGACTCGACCCGATTCGACTGGTTTTCATTCGGATCGGCTCAGTTTTCAGTGCCTCGCGACACACATTTTGCCAGTCGAGAGACAGTCGGATGTCAATTGGGGCCGATTCAACACGATGAATCGGATCCGACCGATCGGGCCCAACTCTAGCCTGATTGAAACCGGTCGGATCGGGTCTAGTCGGCTCTGTCTGCAGAGGGCTTTAGATACATTCAGGTATCAAGTTGGATTGAAATCTGATATTCAGTTCTTGAGATTTCCAATCTCAAGCTACTTTTACATATAATGAGCCCTGTGACCTTTGACCTCATGACCCCCAAAATCTAATCAGTTCATTGGCTCTCCAAGGACCATACATGTACCAAGTTTGGTCAGAATCTGTCAATCCCTTCTTGAGATAACGCGATCACGAGCTATTTTTGCATATATAATGAGCTCTGTGACCTTTGACCTTTGACCTCATGACCCTAAAATCTAATCAGATCATCGGCCCTCCAAGATACATACATGTACCAAGTTTGGTCAGAATCTGTCAATCCATTCTTGAGATAACGCGATCACGAGCTATTTTTGCATATATAATGAGCTCTGTGACCTTTGACCTCATGACCCCAAAATCTAATCAGATCATCGGCCCCCCAAGATACATACATGTACCAAGTTTGGTCAGAATCTGTCAATCCCTTCTTGAGATAACGCGATCACGAGCTATTTTTGCATATATAATGAGCTGTGACCTTTGACCTTTGACCTCATGACCCCAAAATCTAATCAGATCATTGGCACCCCAAGATACATACATGACCCAAGTTTGGTGAAAATCTGTCAATCGGTTCTTGAGATAACGCGATCACGAGAACGGGACGGACGGACGTACGTACGGACGTATGTACGTACGGACGGACGGACGGACAACCAGAAAACATAATGCCTCCGGCTACTTCGTTGCGGAGGCATAAAAAGTGGATAAAGGAAATCGGCACAATCATGTTATTCATAAGCTGTAAATATAATTTAGACACGTAATTATAAAACGTGAATACATTTTCTTCTTGCTTGTTGGGTGATAATGTAAACATAATTTTAGGGCTCTTTCACGTTAAAGTCAGGTGAAACTTGTGCCCCCTCGTGACGATGCAATGCCCCTCCCCCTACATATCCTACTGGAAAATGCTAGCTATGACACTAGTTAGTGAAGGCAACTACAACAAACAATGAGCCCTGCATTATAAAATGAATTTCTTCTTGTAGTGAAAGACAACTTTTCTTTCCTTGAAAATTAATAGTGGTCTAGTCAAAATAATCATCAATGTCTATGTTAGGATCCAGTAAGTCCACTCCATAAGAGCTCAAGTCCATCTCGTTGAGTATCAGGTTCTCAAAGGTCTCCTCCATGTCGGTATCCCCTATCAATATGGCTCCCTTCATCAGTCCCTGGTGCATCACGACCTTTATAAACTCTACACCCTTCGTCATACGTAGCAGGACCTCGTAGTCTGACCCCAGCCCTTGGCCGTTGAACTTCCCTAACAGGACCACCTTGAAACCAAAGAAGCGAGTCACATGGGCGAACAGCTCAAAACAGAAGTCCTGGGAGATGGTCTCGCCCCCAACGTCGGCTGACATGCACTTTGCAGCGTACGCCCCCATCTGTCGTGCCTGCGACCACAATCGCATCTGGATCCAGTTTGGGGCAGGAACCCACTTTGCCGTGCAGACGTCTCCCGCAGCATAGACATCGGGCAAACTAGTCCTCATGTGATCGTCCACCTCAATACCACTGTCCACTGCGATCTTCAGACCCTCCACGTCGCCAAAGATGCTTGTGTTTGGAGTAACTCCTGTTGCACTCACGATGAAGTCACATCCATACACCTTATCATTTGTGAGGCGTACATACACAGGCCATGGTTTACTGACAGTTTGTGATGATGTGTTATCTCCTTCTGGAACCACCTCTACAATGCCTAACCTCTCAACATCTTGTGGACTCAGAACCTCTTTAACCTGGGTGCATGGGAGAAATTATTGGAAAGATTAAAGTGATGCCTGTAAAGTGTCTAACTCCACGAAAATTACTTGGAGCTTCCTCATTTCTCTTCTACCGTGGTGTTTAGCTTATGGTAAGAGAAGAATAAAATAGGGTTAGATTTTTTTAAAAGCCCCTTTAGTATGACGATATCTATCATTCAGCTCAAGAGCGTTAATGAACAGTCATAAACCTCATAAACGTCATACCGTAATTCGTTGTAAAAGCTGACGCATATTTTCGCTTTTTTAACCAGGAAAGCAGTGTTCTTTTTCAATTAAACTTTCACACATCATACGGACATATCTTACAATGATTTTGGTACAGGATTGAAGTCTCAAATGTCATTTTGGGCAATATCTGACACTTTACAGGTGCATCTTTAATGACTCATCCCCAAAACTGGCTGTCTTTTCTCTTTATCTTTATCTCTCTTGTCCATCAAAGACATCAATGGAGATAACTATCTACAAATCTTGAAATGCAAGTCTTGGATTTTGTCACATCTTTATTATTTTGTTTATATACAAATAATATCAAAGTCCTACTTTCATATCCTATCAACTAGCTGACCTTTCAACAGTCAAATCAGTTTTGAGGCAGCATATGAGTCTGGTTTTCCATAGATCTACAGTACACAGAAATGAGATTGGTTAGATATATTTTTTTGTTTGTTATGTGATATGTGATATACCTAATAAACATTGAAAATAGAAATAAGAGTTTTTGTCCTTACTTCACATTTATATTGGATGTTCACAGAGTGTGAGTTAGCTCCATGTCCCTTCATGTTCAGACCTGAGCTCCAGTCAGGCCCCAAGGCACTGCCTAGACTCTCCTTCTCCCCAATCACATCCCCTTCAGCCGTCTTGGTAACTGGTGGATAAAAGAAACAAAAAGGGACTTAATGAAATTAATGAAATCACAGCACAATTTAGTTTCATGTTATTAACCAAAAAAACCATTTAACAACATGTTGAGTGACTGAGTGAGTTGATAAATATGCATTTACAGCTGAAATTACACATGGAATACATGTACAGGAGTAAGAGTGTTTCACATTGAATAATTAATTAAATAAATACAAGTAAATGAAAACAAAAATAATCAGCATTGTAAAGCTTTGGTTCAAAGAAATATAGATCTTATCAATAATCTTTTCATGGATGCTAAGAACTATGAATACAATTTTGACAAACCTGAATACTTGAGGCGTTTGGACGGTCCCTGGTCACCAGTTGCCTTGTCAGCAGAGAGGTGTGGTAGAAAGAACTCTGCTGTCCCTGCATCAACAAAGGTACTTGATATGGAAGAATCCTTGATGGCCCAGATCACCTCACAACCTTCCACCTCATACACAAGCTCCGTTGCTATGCCACCGTTTCCAATGACAACGATCCTCCTGGCGCCCTCCAGGTGCTTCTGGAAAGTCCTCACGCTCTCTGTGTCTCTGATACCTGGACACGAGAACAAAAGGTTTCCACAAATTCACTGACATTAAATAAGTAATATGTTCAATAACCAAATAGTGAATGAATACAGTCTTGTGTCAGTTGTGTGAAAAACTGATTTGAGTGTAAGCCATTAAGATTCATGTTTTATTATAATTGTAAAGAGCAGCCTTCTGATGATTATTATGAAATGAAAACTATATATTGCTTCTACTCTCTATCTCTCTCAAAGTCATTGTTAAGGCATAATATGGATGAACATTCTGGTTGGAAACAAAACTTGGCAAGCTAAGGATTAAAATATTTAATTACTACTTGCCTAGAATGAAAGGATTATCTTTGGCAATCAGCTTGGGCCGGCCTCCAGTACAGATGCAGATCTTGCTGTAGGTGTACTGGCATCCATCTCTGGTCGATATGAGGTGCTGCTCTGGGTCTAGCTTGGTGACCTCTGACCCTATGACCTCTACATTGGGATAGCTGACCTCTAGCCACTCTGAAGGCTTCTCCTCGACATCAAACTCCTCCAGGGCACGCGAAACCTAGCAAAAAGTAAAAAACACAAAGTCAATATTAAACACCCTATTCCAATACATAAGTTTGTTTTTGTGCCTCCGTCTTATGATATATGAATTATGGATTAAATTTAATTGTCACACTGTGTGCCCCCCCCCCCCCCCCTCAATAATTTGTCAAAAACAATGAAATACAGAAGGGAACATTTTTTTTTTGTAATAAAGAAATAATGTTTGCCCCCCACCCCCTACCCATCGGTCAAACCATGATATGCCATTGCTGTGTGCCCCCATCAGTAACATAAAATAAAAGGCCCAGACAAATTTTATATTGATCCGACTATATAGACACCCCTGCAAGACAAAGGTTGGAATACAGGATATACTAATAATAATAATAATAATAATAATAATGGTGGCTACTTATATAGCGAATGTTCCGTCTTCATATTAGACAGACAAGTGAGGAAACAAACAACAACAAAATGATCCTACCAGAATTATACTGCTTTTCTTACAATCGGTCAACCATTAATTTATCAACAGGACCGGTAAGTTTGGTTGTACATGCAAATTATAGCACAATGAACAATGATGACAAATCAATGATTATCACTACAAAATATAGAAGATGAGGATGGTATTGGTGGTCATTGTTGACATGGTTCTTTGTTGCGATGTGGTGTGAGGTGGTGGTGGTGGTCACAGTGGCTGATGGCTGGTGCCTGGTGGCAAATCATGATGATGATGATAAGATATTAATTATGTCATAGGCATATGTGGACATAGTTTGTTTGCCTTGTACTTTAGTGATACCTTCTTGAAGTTGGTCACAGCTTTCACAAGAGGAGATGCAGTGAATATCCTGATCTTCTTCTCGGGACAAAGATGGGCCAGTTGTTCGGCACAAGACACCCCGGCGATGCCTCCTCCAACGATGGCAAAATCTCCAACTGAATCTTCAGCCATATCTCCTGCCTAGGCTAAGTAAATCCTGTTCCCTCGTTCTAAAATAATCTGGATGAAGACTAGTCGATTTAAGACGATGAATAAAGTATGCTGTCCACTTTTTAGTGACCACTCTGAAATATAACTCGAACTTGTTTCGATGCTGCGCTGAGCACTGGTGGTGGAGCACTGGTGGTGGAGCACTGATCTGATCGACAAGCAAGAGTTTTGAAAAAACATGGGGTTAATAAACATCTCTCCCTATGTCAATGTCGCCCACGTTCGAACCGGCATTGTATGTAATGTCGTCATCAAGATTTTAAAGCCGTCAAACAACGGGTAAATATTAAACAAAGGGACACAGACATACATAAATATTAGACTTATCTGTGCAAATCTTATTATGATCAATGTATTCATTTCAATTCTAAAACATAAAATTCGACAAAATGAAGATATTTCAACAGGTATCAAGATATTATACAGTCTCTCATATCCGAGTCTGCTTTCACTGTCATAATCTTGACAAGTTGTCAAGTTGCGGATTAAAACAAGAGTTTTTTTTTTTATAGTGAACAAACCGAAGAAAATGAAGACCTGATTATCCATTTTGTGACAGCAAATATTGATTAAGATAATTATTCAGTGAATGTAACTTATTCAAAACTTATCAAAAGTATTCAAAAATATTTACTGAACACCGAAATTGGTGCTGGTAAATCGGGCGAGATCTTTCAGGGGGAATTGCTTGGTGGCGGAAATAATTGGATTTCGACATCGACGCTCCTGATGATCGGCGTTTGCGCAACGTGTGGAAATTTGCAAACAATAAACAATGCGATCTTGAGAAAATGGAAACAATTCTAGAACAGCAGAGGAGGATTCATGAAGAACGGGAGAGGGTAACAGATGCACTAGTCAAAGAAACACTCCATAAAAAGAACAATGTAAGTTGATGAACTACACTTACAGTTTGGTATTTGAAAGTTCTGTTTTTAGTTCAGTCCCATACGTGCAATAATATGTGTGTGGTGAATTGACAGTGACGATTTTGACAGTTACTCTTTGCAATTTGAAGTTGATCCTCGTTTTTGTATTATTTGTGTTATCATTTGTTGATCTACTTGTATTTGGAAACCCTTATGTAATCCCATATTTATTTATATTATATTTGCCATTCTCCATCAGCCTGCCTGGAAGCTGGAGATTCAATGTTCAAGTTCTGAATCTGTTTAATCATATTTTAATATACAAATGTTGCATGTTAATCACTAATGCAAGTTCTATCTGAGTATGTGATATACTTTGCAGTTGGTTTTTGTCATGGAGAATATAAAAATTGTCTCTAGTAGTAGTAAGCAAAGTAACCACTTTGCTTTGAAAATTGCATTTAAATGACCAATGCAATGGCAATTTAATTAAACTAAGCAAGTGTGACTGAGCTGTTGTTTGAGTGTGTGGTGGGGTGTGAAAGTTTTGCATTACAATGTGTAAGTCCATGCATGATTGTATTTATTTATGAATCTAAAGGTTATGTAAACTTATCTATTTACTGTGTTAAAGGGACAGGTCCACTTTTACAAAACGTCTGAACAGCTTTCAGTTGACGGATGGGGATCAATGTAACACGCAAAAAAAAAATCAGAGCGAACAGCCCTCTAATTTGAATTCTACGAATGAAAAATGAATGCGTCCCTCCATTTAAACTATATATCGGTCAATAAAGGAGTTCAACTGATTTAGCATAATATTACAACAATATAGTACTAATTCTCGTAAAGGTATTGTGAAGCCGACATTTGTTAACGTATGTCACGGAAAAAGATCTCAAAAAGAAAGAATATATAATTACATGTAGTCAGTTTAAGCAATGTTTGGGTATTTTGCTTGGTAAACGCTCACACATTAGTACTTATGCGCGTGTCACGTAGCTAGCGCGGGTCACGTAGGGGTCATGCATACCGATCTGGCACTCCGTGAAATCTATGTACGAACTTACTCACCGGCCGAAAATAAGTATGTACCTAATTAACCAACGTCCCTCAGTTTATTCAGTTTTAGGTCTATAACTCCACGAAAAAGAGATTTCAAGCCCTAATTTTTTCAGGCATGCTATTAAATGACATTTCCTTTCATATAAGACAATAACCTCGCAACTTTTGAATTTTGGCTTGCAAAAGTGGATCTCTCCCTTTAAAGGGGACTTTCCCTCACAAGCTGTGCTATGTAGTTTCTTGTACTTGTCATGATTGTAGTTGTAGTCTCCATTTTCTTGGCATTTATGTTGACAATTACTGATATACCCCTGCATTTTTGTCATTTGCAGAAATAAACTGAAACTGAACTAAAAACTAAAGATATAAATGTTTGCTACATTACATTTTTATTTTATTTTTCTCCCCTTATAAATAATATTCATATATTTTGTGTGCCTCTTTCAGAATCGAGAGCAGATAAATTCAGATTTTCGGGCAAAGAAACTTCTTGACGTGAGTATTACATTTAGGTCTTTTCTTCATATCTTTGTCTTATGGCGGCTTAGAAATCTAATTTGTATTAGTGCTGAGTCCAAACGGATAGCCGTTCCGTTCGGTATCCGACCATGAAGGTCGGATACCGAATTCAAATTCTCGGATACGGGTATACCGTTGAACCATGATTGAAGTATCAAAAATAAAAAATGTTTACATTTCGGATAAATCCGATATCCGTCCGTTTTTACTCGACTCATATCCGGATATCAATATATCCGGTTTGACTCGGCCCTAATTTGTATCATTCTGTTTCTTTTTTACCGATATTTTGTCAGATTTATAAGAAAGGAATGCTTTTTTTATTCATGTTTCTTAATCTTGTGCTGTTTAATTTGTAACTAGTCTCCATTTCCTTCAAGTTTAAATTTCTACTGCTGCATCATTTTGTAGCAACATTTTTACAAGTAAATTATTCACCAACTAGTATGATTATGAGAATAGATTTTGAAAATATTTTTTGACAAACACAACAAGAGTTGGGTTGAATAAGTACTTGAACAATTTAATTGCAACATGTGTAACATAAAAACAAATTTTTAATTCTGTAAAAAGTAATTGAAAACAATAATTTGTCTCATGTTAATATCTTTCCTGCCCACAGCGATATGTTGATGGAACCAATACGCTGAAGGAGCTTTATGAAGACAGAGATGGGTAAGATTGTTTGTAATAAGTTTCCTTTCTCATAGATCCTCTAGAAATTGTTTTCATTTTAATTTCATAATCATATCAGTGATAACAAAAATAGGATAGGGCAATTTAGGCCACGTAATATCAACCAGACAGAGACCACAACAATTATGCAAAACAAATTTAGGAGTGCTATTTTCATGCATTGTAGCTTAAAAAGTAGCCTTTGAAAATATATATTAATTTTTACCTATTGAAGAAGAATAAAATATTAATTTTCCCCTTTTATCAGTACTCAAAATGTCATTCTTCCTTAGCACTAGGAAAGTGGATTTAGGCCATGTGAGGACAATTTTTGTAATAAATCTAACCATATCCCATATTTCCTGTTGGCACATTGTAATTTGTTATTTATTGTTTAATAACAAGGATTTGCATCTTTATTTGTGTGTATGTTAGAGCAGAAAATAAAAACTTCTAGCTTGAAAAAAACATAACAAACAGCAGACACATATACCCCTTCACAGAATTGACACCATACTCCTTATTTTCTTTGCAGGCTGCGGAAAGAAGAGATTCAGGCCCTGTCGGCACCTAATGAATTTTCAGAGTTCTACGCCAGGTTAAAGACCATCAGGGACTTCCATAGGAGACATCCTAATGAGGTACTGTAATAGTAATAATAATAATAGTTATTTAAAGTACACTATTCACGCGGGCATCATAGTGCTTACAAAAAACATCAAAAATACAAAATACAATCAAAAAGTTAATGCTTACCTATTAATGTTAACCTATGATTGATTACAAAAGAGGGGAAAAGTGGGTCTCTAAGTGTGATTTGACAGTGTACAGTGTAAACACAATCCTAGAAAGTACACAATTTTTCTTGTGGCCCTATCAGGCAACTGAAACAAGACTTTGAAATGTTTGTGTGCACCAACACTTTTATTGGACTTTCAAAGTCAAAGAAAAACAGTTATAATCCTGTTATATTAAATTGCCATTTAGTGAATTTTGGGTGGCCAGAATTGCATTCTATTTTGGAGGAACTTGTGAACTGTATCTGCATTGCTTTTACTGTTGGTAAGCTATACACCATTCATGTGTATATTCTCTACCAAACTATCAGGGACTTTCATATGAGACATCCTAATGATGTACAATGTACTGTGCAGTGTGTATACTGAATTCTACTGGCCCCATCAGCAAGTGAAAATAAGACTTTTCACATGATTTGTTTGCCCCAAAACCAGAATTGGATGGCCCAAGACAAAGGAACCATTTATTAAGTTTGTTAAATATTAAGTTGCCAAGTCAGCCATTACAATTTGGCATTTGGTGGTTTAAAGCATTCTTGTCTGGTGGCCCTTTTGAACTTTATCTGGAATACTTGTGTAAGCAGTAGAAATATTCCTATCCAGTATCCACCGTTCATGTGTGCATCTCTCTACCAATGACAAATACAAATAATTTTAAGCATTAATTGGCCTTTATCATAAATCTTTTACTGATCTTAGTGCCAATGTCCATTGAGCTTGAGCAGCTGAGCATCTGGACCCTATCAGATTTGAATGTAGAGTCTTGAGTAGTATATTACATCACCTTTCGTTTGTACATTCCCCTACCAATGAATATTTGGTTTGACAATTGTTAATCATTACTCCTTCCTTGATCTTACAAGTGCAGATCTATGTTCCCATATCCACTGAGTTTGAGCAGCTGAGAAGGTGAAGCCAGTTAGGAAAAATACTACATCCACTTCTCATTTGCATATTTCTATATCAGTGACTATTTGGTTTTACTCCTTCCTATTTCTTGCCCAGATCTCTGAGCCGATTTCTATTGAGTTTGAGCAGCTGAGAAGCTGAAGAAAATTAGAAGATTATCAACCTTTCATATTTAGATTCCCAATTAATGACTATTTGATTTTAACATTTTTATCTTGCCCAGATCTCAGTGCCGATGTCGATCGAGTTTGAGCAGCTGAGAAGCTGAAGCAAATTAGAAGAATATCAAATCAACCTTTTAATTTTTAAATATTCCAATTACAACATTTTTATCTTGCCCAGATCTCAGTGCCGATGTCGATCGAGTTTGAGCAGCTGAGAAGCTGAAGCAAATTAGAAGAATATATATCAAATCAACCTTTAATTTTTAAATATCCCAATTACTACTTGAAATTGTCCCTTTATCTTGCCCAGATCTCAGTGCCGATGTCCATAGAGTTTGAGCAGCTGAAAGAGGATCGGGAGAACCCTCCGGAGGAGAACCTGTCCCTGGTTCCCTTCAAGGATGAGGAGGGGTACGGCAAGTACCTCGACATGCATGAGTGCTACGACAAGTTCATCAACCTCAAAGGAGTAGAGGTAAGTCTTCCCCCCTCACCCCTCCCGCCTCCCACCATTCTCGTCATCCTCCCCCTTTGTAATATCGTTTTCTTTTCTGTTGGAAAAAAAAATTAAATTACTGTGTAGCATACAAAATGTAATATGGATGAGGAGGTTTATGGCAAGTACCTCGACATGCATGAGTGCTAAGACAAGTTCATGAACCTCAAAGGGGTCGAGGCATGACTCCATTCCCCTTCTCTTCCCGTCTCCCACCATCCCCATCCCCCTTTGTGTAACAGGTTGTTTGTCTGACATAATAACAAAACAAAAGCAAAACTTATCCTTGTAGTAAGAAAGCATAAAGTAGGCTTCCACAATAAGTTCATTATGAGCAAGCATGAAACAAGTTCATAAACCTCAAAGGACTTGAGGCGAGTTACTATCCCTTGCTCTGGTTTATAGTTTTTAACATAAACAAGCAATTCAAAAAAGCTTACAAACCTTGCCACCCTTAATAAAAGAAAATAATGTAATACTAATATATTAGTACCTGGACATGCTCTAGTGCTACAATTGTATCAATGTAAAAAGAGTGGAGGTATTTTCTTCTATCCATGAAAAATACTTTCTCTTTGTATTTTTTATTTTTAAAAATGTAAAGACCTTGGCCCCGTTGCAGAAAGAGATACAATCGATTGTAAGTTACGATTGATCGTAAGTCAGAAAATTTACGCGTTTCAACCAATCAGATTTGCGCATCTAGAACATGTGATCTGACTTACGATGAATTGCAACTTGCAATCGATTGTATCTCTTTCTGCAACGGGGCCCTGGAGTATTGGTACTTCCCGAAATGCCTCTTGACACTAAATTGTTTGGTTTTAAATCCATTTGAAAGTTCAGTGAATAAAACATGTGAAATGACAATCATTCCCTTTCGTCTGGCCAGGCGATATCTTGACTTTAAAAAAAACAAAACCTCTTTTGAATAGTTGTTGATGTTATCTCTTTTTAATCATTATTCTAACAAAACATCACATGCACAATTTTGTATGAAAAATGGTTGAAACCAATTATTTTTTAGAGAGCACCCTCTTGAGTTGTAACGGCTCCTTTTGAATGATAACAGGGTTTTTACTTAGTCGTTTGTAATCGTGTATACCTTTCGAGCATGGTGGAGTTAAAATTATTAGTTTGTACTGAAATGGTGCAGGTTTTGGCTACTAAAATTCAGTTTGATCAAAACTCAACTATCCCTTTAAGTATTTTATAATAGTGATTTATTTGTACATTTCGTCCCCCCTGCAGAAAGCGGACTATGTCACCTACCTGTCCATCATGGATCGATTGTTTGAAATCGCCAAGGACAAGAAGAATGCAGAATACAGAAGGTATGCCGATTGCTTCTCAGTTTTAGGCTGTGTTTGTGTGTTTTAAAATTGATTGCATTTAATTTTCTTTTAAAAAGGCTTACTTATCCATTTTGAGCTGTGTTTGTGTGCTGTAAATTTGATTGTGTATATTTTTTCTTTAAAAAGAGCATGTTTCATCATAAGTTATTCACTTATTTAAAAAAAAGTAACCTGTATGGGAATGCTCAAAGGATCTGTAATCAAGGGCTCCAAATTAGCACTGGCCTGCTGGCCTGGGGCTACTTAATTAATCTTGTTTGGGGCAACCATGTGCAGGTTTCAGCCCGCTACAATTCTTAAAATCTTTATATTTACTTGCAGGACTAGTTCCCAGTGAAAAAGGGTTCATTTCTACCACTGCATAATCCTGTGTCATATTTATCAAGTTTGTATTTTTAAATACATTTTTATGTATGTGTAATCACCCAATATAATTCTTCTCATGTTTGTTGTACAGGTACCTAGAGATGTTGCTGAGTTACCTCCAAGGCTACTCATAGAGAGTCAAGTCTGCTACAATAGTCCCATGTAATGCTTCTCATGTTTGTTGTACAGGTACCTAGAGATGTTACTTCTCATGTTTGTTGTATAGGTACCTAGACATGTTGCTGAGTTACCTCCAAGGCTACTCACAGAGAGTCAAGTCTGCTACAATAGTCCCATGTAATGCTTCTCATGTTTGTTGTACAGGAACCTAGAGATGTTACTGAGTTACCTCCAAGGCTACTCATACAGAGAGTCAAGTCTGCTACAATAATCCCATGTAATGCTTCTCATGTTTGATGTACAGGTACCTAGAGATGTTGCTGAGTTACCTCCAAGGCTACTCACAGAGGGTCAAGTTTGCTACAATAGTCCCATGTAATGCTTCTCATGTTTGATGTACAGGTACCTAGATATGATGACACACGCAGTACCCCGGGGTACCGTTGTACCCCGGTATCCCGCGTTGTGTAGCGCCATCTTGTGTTCACTCGAAGTACAACCGTATTGCGTTGTGCATGCAGTGCAGCGCGCGATTGTATGCACGCTATACCTACAGTACAGCCCTAAAAATTAAATAAATAATTAAACAAAATGGCGGATTTTCGCCTGGTACCCCAGGGTACCGTTTATGTCATCATATGTTGCTGAGTTACCTACAGTGCTATGCACAGAGTTAAGCCTTTATCCACCATGGTGTATACATCTCATGGTTATGTGGAAGTGTTTTTTATAGTCCCATGTAATGCATCTCATGTTTGTTATACTGATGTATAGGTACCTAGACATGTTGCTGAGTTACCTGCAAGGCTACTCACAGAGGGTCAAGTCCATCCTGGACTTCCCTGAGGAGTTGGAGAAGGTCAAGAAGGAGTTTGAGATGCAGTGGGAAGCAGGGACCTTCCCTGGATGGCCGGTCAGTAGTACAATAATAGTCTTAATAATCATCAATAAGTCATTCTTAAAGGGAGTGTCCGCCTTTTACAAATCGTCTGATCAGTTTCCAGTAGACGGATGAGGATGAATGTAACACCCACGTACAATTTCAGATCAAACAACCATGTAATTTGGATTCTACAAATAAAAAACGAATGTGTAGGAGTTTGAGATGCAGTGGGAAGCAGGGACCTTCCCTGGTTGGCCGGTCAGTAGTACAATAATAGTCACAATAATCATCAATAAGTCATTCTCCAAGTAACACTGTGTGTGTACGTCTCCTTATTACTGCTGTATACAATCTCAACAAACTTTTCAAAGGAGCATTATTATTATCATTGGTCATCAGGCCCAGTTCAAACTTGCGCAATTATCATGTGCATGTGCATCTCAACTCCCTTGGGAGCATACTAGCCCAAGCTGCCTTAATAATCACACCTGTCACTAAAGACTGCCAAGGGAGATCATAAAATGGTCTTTACTAACTGCTGGTTTCGAAAATAGGATTGTGCATTCTGCTTTCAAGGGAGTCAAATCAAATTTACTCAAATAATGGTTGTGAATGCAGTTTAAATATTAAATCACCCCAAAACTATTTTTCCAACTTTAATAAAAATTACAACATTGATGACTAAACAATCGTTTGTAATTTGTGAAGCAGTTGAATAACTGTTTTGTGTTGGGATGGAAGGGGGGAGATTTAAACCCTGTTTATGTGTACGATTTATTAGCTACGGCTATTTTTTCTGGTGAATTAGAATGTGTAATAATGGAGACTTGTTTGTTACTGTAAATGTTTAATCTAAGCACGCTTTTACTTCCAGAAAGAAGCAGCGAGTGCTATGACCCATGCTGGAGCCCATTTAGACCTGTCTGCGTTCTCATCACCAGAGGTAAGTTAGCATTGAAATTATTTTGATTTTTTGTTGTTGTATAAATTATGTTTTATATTACTTTACAACAGCATCCTGGTTCTCTTCGACAGTAGGAGGGACAACAATCCGCAACTAACTTGTTGATTATTCTGTCACTCGATTTGGCAGTGAAGTGCAGGATGTGATTTAGTAATCAATCAGGTTAACAACCTACTCATGTTTCAAGTTTCAAGTTTATTCAAACCAAATCAAACATATAAACAATGGTACAAGATATAACAGCAAGGAACACAAGAATGATAGGTTTGGGACCCCAGTGAAGCACAGCTTGTGAACGGGGCCCCTTTACACAGTTGACTATACGGTAGGTATATAATGGCAAGGAGTAACATATTTACAACGAGTATAACTCATGTGTATGTAACAATGTAACAATATAACAAATTATGCAGATGAGTATACCCCCCCCCCCCCCACCCCCATTTACAACACACACACACACACACACACACACACACACACACACACACACACACACACACAACGTACACTTCATTCATGGCTACCTCATCTTGATTTATACATTCATGTACCTGATTGCAATCTGTCGAAAAGGTGTTTTTTACAAGATATTTTAAACCGAGACAATGTAGTACTACTAATTATATTCTGGGGTAACTTATTCCACTCTTTAACACAGACAGTTCTAAATGATTTTAAGGCAGTATGGGTCCTGGCGTATGACTGATGGATACGGTTACTCTGACGAGTATGATAATGATGGATGGAAGAGTTTTCCACAAACACATCAGTCAAAAATGTATACTGGAGTGATTGACATTTAAACATAAATATTAAGCAATTAAGAGAAACCAATTCATCAAAAGGCAAAATATGTAGTTGCAAAAACAAAGGAGTACTAGGTGACCTATAATCTGAATTTGTTATGTACCTAACAACTTTTTTTTGAAGTACTTGCAACTTATGTACATGGGTCCTAAATGTGTGACCCCAAGCAATATTACAATACATCAAATGAGGCATAACAATAGCATTATATAAAGTAACTAAGGTGTACTGGGGGAGGAAATAACGAAGTTTGGATATGACTCTGGCACTGCGAGACACTTTAGTACATACATTATCAAGATGTTCTTTCCATGATAAATATTCATCAACCGTAACACCAAGAAATTGCACATGTTGACTGCGATTGATCTGTTGACCACCAACAACTAAGGGATGAACATTTTGAGGGATTTTCCTCCCCCTAGATCTAAATATTACACATTGAGTTTTACCAGTATTCAGTAACAGTTTGTTACAACAAAACCACGTAAAGAGTCTACAAATTTCAGTATTAACTGACTGCATAAGAGAGTGCATATTCTTGTGAGAATATAATAAACATGTATCGTCAGCAAAAAGAGAATATGTAAATAATTGAGACGAATTAATAATATCATTAATGTAAATCAAAAACAGCAATGGGCCAAGAACAGATCCCTGAGGTACACCATACTTCACATTGCTAGATTGAGACTTGGCACCATTAACGACAACAAATTGTAATCTATTTTCCAAATAACTTTTAAACCAATTTAAAGCTATACCTCGAACACCATAATGTTTGAGCTTTCTTAAGAGTATATTATGATCAATTGTGTCAAATGCTTTTGACAAGTCTAAAAATATACCAAGGCAATAATTCCCGCTGTCAATTGCACATATTATTGTATTTACCAAATTTAAAACACCCATAGTAGTGGAGCAATTTTTACGGAAGCCAA
>JBAMJV010008502.1:0-84383 GCA_037951105.1 Echinarachnius parma
TTGTGAAATAATGATGCAGAAAAAGAATAAATGTACAGAGCTCTGTGTCAATGTGGACAAAATATAATATTGTAAAAAAAAAAAAATTGTCTTTCAATAGTTGTGAAATATCCTGAAATTGCACAGAGCTCCGTGTTATTGTAGACAAACTAAATTTCTTTGAAGACTTTTGGAAATATAAACATGAACAAGGTAGGTTCTGTTTATTTGTGTGCGCCCAGTATAAAAGAATCTGGCATTGCTTTTTCGCAAGCTAAAACTGGAATTAAAACGACAAACCCCTTTATTAAATATTGTAAGAAAACCCTTGGATAAGATAAATAAACAAAGTTATAAAAAATGAAATCAGAAATAACTAACATCATAAAGGCATATTTGACAGGTGCTTGTCAAATTGTAGTAAATACTGTATGGACTTTTGTGTGTTTAGCTAGCTAGCATTTTGACCTGGATAAAAAGAGGAAGAAAAATAATGCACATAACTTTATGAAGGATTAAGCTCTTCTGATAAAATTCAAAAGAAAACGATTAATGAAGCAGAATTGGCCTTTGCGCATACTATTTTTGTGTATAAAGTTTATTCCTTTTCTTCATTCTCTTCTCCCTCTGTCATATTCTCTGCACTTGATTTTTAGTAGAGAAAAATAAAGAAGTTCACATTTGTACAGTGGGTTTAAAGATAATATTGAGTTTTGGTTATCAAATGCCTGGACTCATATCTTGATGATTTTGTCTCTTCTTTTGTGGGGTACTTTGCTTTAACTCATATTCAATATCACTTGCGAAGTTGATTTGCTAAATATTTTTGCATTTTTCCAACGGGGAAACTTTAAATATTCTTATATTTCTTTTAAGAAATTTTCTCTCACCATTACGAATCAAGAATCCTTGTTAATTGAGTTGAAAATTATCTGAAAAAGCTACCCCGATTGACCAAAGCCCTCTAATTGTTTTTACTCAATTTTTCTTCCCAAATCAAACTCTTCTGCAAGTCCTCAAGAGTATCTTTAAAGCCATCTGTTCATGGTCACTCAAAGAGTAATCTAATATGAATGACATTTTCTCCTTCCCTACCTTATTGCCATGGTTGAATGAAGTAAAATTGGCATAATTTGTAAGCAGAGATTTATGTCAAAGACAATTTGAATTGAAGGATATAACGTAAATTGCACTTGAATAGCATTCAAGTTCATCGAACTTGACTTTCCCCCGATTATAAATCGTTTCTTGATTTATTTTGTTTATATTGCGAGAGTATCCAAGCCCTTCACTATTCAGAATGTTAGATAAAAGATCTTGAATGAACATTTTCCTGATTATTTAATTTGTTTTTTTCTATACAGCTGAATATGTGAAATAGATAATTCTGGTATAAGATGGCCAGGTAGATTTTAAAGGCAAATATGCGTGGGTTAAAAAGGGTAGTCAGCAAAATCCAACTCGCACTCCACCGTAATCTCTCGAGGTAAACTCACGATATGTGTTGGATCGATCGAAGAGCGGTGCTTCTTATGAAATTGCATGCTTGCTCGAGCTATGACTTGAGCCCGAGGCAATCGCTGATAACCATAAAAAAGCGCACTTTGAAGTTGGTGCGGTTAACCGTTAAGCGTGTTACGTAATAGTTTCGCTCGTAAACATCTCTGATGGAATTCCATTCGACCATGATTTGACTAGTACAAATATTCTGTACGCGACTCGGGCCTTCGTGAAGTGGGACAGTTTGCGATCGCTACTCATAACTGAGCCAATGGGGATTACGTACCGTGCGTAAAAGTGCGCAATATGGATCCACGCGTCTAATAGACCGGTCTGAATTCCCTTTAACATCGAAACATTTGGGTTACTGCTGAATAGCTCAGTGTTGGTTTTAGTCAGAGTCCTTTATTATGTACTGTTTTGTTATGTTTCCTTTTTATTGTTGGGGGAAGGGGGGGGGGGTACATGGTGAATCCCCTCCACCACCCCCTCCCCCCATCACACATCCCCAATGTATCTTATTTAAACATAGGCAGAATCAGAGACAAAAAAAAAACTTTCTGATTGAAAGAATTGCAGGTCTAGGGTAAGAAGTATTACTGGTTGGAGGTATACGTTGCAAGATGGTAAACAGGGGGGTTGTTCAATGGTCAAATAGTGGGGGTAGTTTGATGGCCTCCCTTTAGCACCCTAAAAGTGCCGTACTACCACTATAAAAGGCGAAAGTGAATCTATGACAAAAATTAAATTTAAACAGAAATAAGAATATGATCTATGTGTTTGGTCCCTCACGCTCGTAGAAGGGTAGGGGAAGTTCAAACAAATTTGATATCGAGGTGGGGGGGGGGGGGGGTATAAGCATAGTGTCCTCCTGCCCCCAGGGTTCTTTATACCTCATTCTAGTATAAAGGATGAATCTGAAGCACAGAATAAACTCTCAACCAGATTATCCCCTGCCCCTGGCTAAAGTTGGGGGTGGGGAAGGGGTATATCAGAGCCCCCCTCCTGCCCCAGGGTTCTTTGTACCCAGTCTAGTATTATAAAAGGCTAAATCTAAAGCACGGAATAAACTCTCAACGCGGATTATCCCCCGCCTAATGTTGGTCAAGCCGGGACAAAGCGCAAGCAATAACATGCCGGCAGGCCTCCCCCGATCTCCTGGCATAACCTCAGCCTCAAAAAAAAAATCATAATGTATTCATGGCAGAAATTTGAGGCATAAACCTCTTTATAAACCCTTCACGCGCTAACCAGTGGAAATGTATATAGAGTTATTTCACAAATGTGTCCCCAATAGTAGTGAGGGTGTTATATAGTTTTTAAAAGTAAGGGATTGGGTTGACATAAAAGGAGAACCTCGTTCAAATAATGAAAACTAAGGCTGAGTCGTATAAGTGCGTGCTTGAAGGTAGCTGAGCTAATAGTACACAAAACTCTGTATATATCTACTGTATAATTAAGTCCTATATTTGGATGCAGGGGCATACAGTATGTTTGTCCTCTCTATGTAAAATAGTAAAGTAAAAATTGAATAGGATTTAGTATTTGGCAGCAGACCTAGATCTGTTGTGACTCAAGATGTTGAAATGTTTTTGTTTTGTATAAGTTACCTGGCAATCCGATCGTGTTTATAATGTTTCAACTTTCACTGTTTTCTTTTTAAAGAAGTGAAGCGCTGTTTTCTTGAGCTTTTATTTGCTTTATACTGTGTTTTCCTGGTTACATCATGTTGAATGTTTTGTACCTTTTTAAAGAGATCAATATAAAAATAATTAGTGAATGCATGAGTAAACCTGCTCATGAAGATTCATGATTAATTGTCACTACAATACATTAATTGATTGGGCAACCAATTGATCACTTTATCATCATTAGTTAATTTCAACATGTCTGTAAAGTAGATGCATCTCTTGTTGTATAGAATTAGAGATATGGAATATAACAAAATGTGGACCATTCACTAAAATAAACTTATTTTCCTTAATGTATCATCCTCATATCAATAAATTAATTGCTAGCCATATTTGTAAAGACCAAAACATGCATGTATCAGTTTTGCTTGTGGTGAAAAAAAAAAAATAAGCACTTTAGTAGTTCAACTCCATACCTGTGTAGATACACTGCGTATGACCCCGTCACTAATGCAGGAACATGGACAGATTTTCTGCCTCAAGCATAGCCCGGGACCAGATGAAATACTGACATAGTTCTTTTTTTTAAAGGAAAAAAAAAGTGCATTGACATTGTACTCTACAAACATTCTTCAAGTGATATTTGTTGGTCAATCTGCGTAGCATACGCAGATTGACCAACAAATATCACTTGAAGAATGTTAATCAAATCTTGCTTCATTTGCACACCTCCGTTTTAATACGATTTGTATTTCTCTCTGTGTACAGTACGTTTATGGTTCCTTGCCCTGTCCCATACATGTGAATTTGTGTAGGGTTTTTTTTCACCTCCATCAAGGTACATCACATTTACTCTTGTATTTTGTGCATTATGTGAATGCTGTATGTAGAGTTGTTTGTGGAAGAAATAGGTGTGAATTAACTTTTTTTTAAATAGGTATCTTGTCGTAGGTATCTTTCAATACATTTTGACAAATTTGTGGAGAACTCTTGTTATGTTTTATACACAAACTTGCCCCATACTTAGAGAGTAATCTGCCTTTAATATGGAAAACAATTTTTTTGCCAGCTCAAATTCCCTTTTGTATTTAACCCCTTGCATACAGGAACCGGGAGGGCTATGTACAAAGTCTATAGGGATATCATGATCTCGAGGGGCAACAGGTTTAGATAAATAGTGCCTAAAAGGATTTCGTGCTAATTATCAAGAGCCTGGGGCCTGAAGATGTCAACTCTATTGTCCGTGAAAGGTGCCTTTAGAAATCGGTGCCTAAGTCAGGCACGAACAGGGAGATAAAAGTCATAATCATCCTGCTCCTAGTGACGAAAATACTGAGCGAAGCAATTACATCGGAATCCTAATGTTCAAAGGGGAGATTTGTTTGCACTGAAGAATTTCAAAGAAAATGTTATTTATTTGTGACCTTGGATGTTGCAGTATTTTTATTGAATAATTTTGCTATGAAAAAGGTAAAAATAAAGAATAAATACAAATGGGTGCGATTTTCAATACATTTGACAAATTCCTGAAACTACTATTGAACTGCAGTAGAATTTATTCATCATTCATGTTTTAAAAAATAAATAATACAATTCTTGCAACTTTATCAACCCAATTTTTACCATGAATAAATGTTGTTTGTTAAAACTTTAAGAAAGTCAAATAATTTGGGTATAACCAGCAAATTTATAACTAGGAATAACATAGAAAGCATAATGGTGTACTGCGATATTTGTACAGCGCTCAACTAAAGGTTATACAGGCTGTTTTGCCTTGTAAGGCTCTATATACATGTAACATATACATTTTGAAATCCCCATAGAGTTAATAATACAGGGCCTATCTGGTTCCCGTAGGCTATGGGTTAAATTGAACTCAACTCTCTGTCAGACAGTATCCAACAGTGTTTGACAGAACTTTATTTTATTTTGTACACAATCACTACAAAAGCTAATTATTCTGCATAAGTATGTAAATATCCCAATGTACCCCAAAGTGATTGACTGGCCCCATAGACCTTGAATGACCCAAAATAATTCTAAATAATCAATATCAAACTTTTTGTGTAATCAATGAAACCAAAAGTTCAAATAGTGTGTAATGTGTGTGTAGGTTGCACCCCCTGGTTGCATAACAATGTGAGGAAGACAATGGGGGGCGTGAGATGATCAAGCGATAACGTGTTTTAGACAAAAATAAATCCAAAGAAGTACATCCCTTTTCAGTTTGTATGAAGTGGACCATGAACACCGAACAGGAGTAGGCACCAATTATATTTAGAATAGATGATTGCAGATGATTATATTGCTACAAGTGTTACAACTGGTTAAATCACTGTACAGTAACACATTTTAAGTTTAACACCATCGTTACCAAATGTTCCATTCAAGCACAACCAGCAAGTTTGTTTAATTTAAATCACATTCCCGAAATCAAGATTGGGCTTCAATCTATAAAGTATACCCCCCCCCCCCCCCCCCCCATATATCTCAGGTTTGGGTCTCTTTGGAAATTGGATGTTACAATTAAAATAGAATCGGTTCCAACAAGTTAATCGCTGCCCCAGAATCCCAGAAGAAATCCAGACCACCGACACTTCCAATTAGCATTGTGTTCGCAATGTCCACAGGAAATGCAATGCGATTTTATGGACCATTGATGACTGGGAAATGGCTTTTCGATAACGTTTTTCCCACACAGCTCAGTGTCTCAAATTGTAAACTTCATCGCTAGTTTAGTCTCTGTGCAAATTTCACTGTCATTTTCACCTTAGTATTTAAAGATTAGCTCACTTCAATTTCCATCTTTGTAAAATTTCACTACAATTTCCACCTAAGTTGTAAAGTTAAGTTTTTATTTTGTAAAATTTTATCACAATTTTATATGTAAAAATTTCACTGCAATTTTCACCTTTGTCAAAATTAGTGCAATTTTTGTCTTTGTTAAATTTCACTGCAATTTTTGATAAACTTTACTGCCATTTCATCAAAAAGATAAAAATGCTATTTCCAGCTTTGTAAAATGTCATTGCCACATTCATCTTTGTAAAACTTAACTGCAAGTTTGACAAGTTTTGCGTTGGGGCACATGGTGATGTCATTCGGAAATAAACATGAACGTGAAAGTGATCAAGGGCCACCACTGAACAAGTTAATCATGTTTATATGACTTCAAGTGAGGCCTGTAAAGTGTCTAACTCCACGAAAATTACTTGGAGCTTCCTCGTTTCTTTTCTACCGTGTTGTTTAGCGTATGGTAAGAGAAGAATAAAATATGGTTAGATTTTTTCAAATGCTCCTTTAGTATGACGATATCTATCATTCAGCTCAAAAGCGTTATTTAACGGTCATAAACCTCATAAACGTCCGTGTTAAAAGCTGACACATATTTTCGCTTTTTTAACCAGGAAAGCAGTGTTCTTTTTCAATGAAACTTTCACACATCATTCGGACAAATCTTACAATGATTTTGGTATAGGATTATAAAAGGCTCAAATGTAATTTTGGGCAATATCTGACACTTTTCAGGTGCACCTTTTACCTTTTATACGATGAGCATTTGATTGATATCTTGATAGACTGTAGTCTAAAAAGGGCCTACACGTTTAAGCGCCATCACACAACTCATTACTTACATATGTCTTATTTTAAAGGGATCTAGTAACATTGTTCAAATCCTCAAAATCCAATTGGAATTCTAGCGGTTCCGTCATATCTTGTTGTATTTGTATACATTAGAAGTGTGGGACAAGTTTCAGTTATTCAAATTTCCCTTTCATTATATTCACTTTTGATGGGTTCAGATGTTAAATTTTCTACTGGATAGTCGTATTTGTGTACAAAGTTCTTTAATGATTTTCAGGGGTCTCTTATACAAATTTCAGGCCCTTAATTGCCTAGAACCCACATGTATTGTTACCATTAATGTTGTTGTGTTGTACTGCTGACATGGAAAGTTCAACTTAGGGAAGGTAGAACTAGAATGTACAATGTTCACATTAACCTGTTCCCTACTAGATATTGCAATCCCCATAGAATTATTATACAGGGCCCATCAGGGTATCATTATTATAGGTAAATGGGTGTAAAGTATTAAACATGAGCCCACACTAGTGGGTGAGTTCACTAGCGGGGGTGCAGAAAATGCACCCTTGACTTTGTCAATGGACATTTTATTACCCGTAAAAGTCTTTTTGGAAAAGGGGAGTGGAGAAATAAAATGTAGAATTTAGTTAGTTTCAATTGATTCCACAGATCTTGTCTGCATACCAATGTGAACTTTTAAGTTCATGTTTTGGGGGATTTATTGTCCTGTTTTATGTCATTTTTCAATGACTGTGAAGTTTACGAGAGTGTGTGTGGGAGGGGGAGGGGTCTTTTGGTATTTATCATGTAGCTCGAAGTAAGGCAGGAGATCGCACATTCACTGTTGCAGCGGCTAAGGAGTGGAATAAACTTCCCTCCTGTATAAAAGCTGCTCCATCAGTGGATGTTTTTAAAAAACTCCTAAAAACGTACTTATTTCCTACTTGATTCGCTATTATTTAGTTTTTCTTTGGTTTGTTAATATTTGTTTATGATTTGTTGTTATTCTGCATACTATTGTAAGCGCTGTGATATAGTTTACTATGAATAGCGTAGCTAAATGCCTAATAATAATAATAATAATAATAATAATTTGTTATATGTTGTTCCTTTTTGTGTCATTTGGATTATAGCACCATCTTTTTCGCTTGACAGCTCTGGGTTTGAAAACTTTTAAAATTAGTGTTGCCTCTTTCACCTGAATATTTTACATGCGTATAACAAACAGCTATACTTTAGCAAATATGCCCCAAATACCGAGGGACAAAAAAAGAAGAAAAGTGGCTTATAGTACCATTTATGTCCAGCGATTATAAAAGGGAACTTTTTTAGTGTTACCTCCTTCACCAGCACATTTTACATGTGTAAAATCAGACAGACATAATTAAGAAGATATTCCCCAAAACAGCAAAGAAAAAAAAAGAAGAAAAGTGGCTTATAGTACCATTTATGTCCAGCGATTATAAAAGGGAACTTTCACATTTAGTGTTGCCTCTTTCACCTACACATTTTATATACATGTAAAATCAGACAGATATAATTGAGAAGATATGCCCCAAAATAGCAAAGAAAAAAAGAAGAAAAAAAAGTGGCTTACACTTTACAGTACCATTTATATCCAAGATTATAAAGGGGTACTTTTACATTTTGGTGTTTCCACAATCACCTGGCGGGACATCTGGTCTTATTTTACTAGCTGTTATATAATTGTCAGACGGAAGGACAAATAATTTTACCCATCATTACCCGCTTATTCATGGGAAGCAGAGGGAAGTCTTCCTATCCCATCCTCATTACTAGTAGTCTGTGGGCCAGAGGGGTCTACCGGTGACCCCCCCTCTGATCCTCCGACTTGGGTGTCATTTTGTCCATTGACATGTCCAGTGTTAGAAACAAAATGTTAACAAGAAAAAAACTCATTTATACTATGTTTTTTTACTACTTTTTTGGAGGTATGTAAAAACAGCACTTTTTCATTTTTTGCTGCATTTCTTAGGGTTGGTGAAAATTGAGATTGCGTTAAGTGCTCTCATTTCATAATGGCTAAGTCTTTATCAACTAAACTTTGCAGATACATTTGTTTACATATCCATAAGACACAGACAAAGTTTCATGGTCAAAGTTGATTGGCTTCATATAATTATGACGTCATCAAATTTGCATATGAAAAATCACGGGAATTTCCGTAAACAAAACGGTCAAAAAAACAATGTTAATTAGTACAGTTTATTATTTTCACCATGAGAATGATGATAATGAGCTTTAACTTATGATGTCTATTTCTGAAAGTATATTCAAATCAGAAATGCTATTATCCTTTGAATATAATGTACAAAAAGGTCATATTTTTATTACGTAATCACCATGCGTCATATATGCAATTGTAAGGCATATGATGGCCATATTGTCTAGGGCGCAAGTGGGTACATATTGCTCCCTCTTTAATTTCTTTATTTAAGGACCAATCACTCTATTATTTGGCACATATGTAGAACTAGTATGGCTCTTCAGTTTGCAATAAGTAGAATCTCAAAAGGTCATCATATGAGGGCGCTATTTACTAAAATTTGATAAAAACATTAAAAATCCCATAGATTCCAATATAATGACGTTTTTTTCACTATTTGTCTGATTTGTATAGACAACTTGATATTTCGTTCACATTATTATGCAAATTCTCTTTTCCTAGGATGACATTAAAGACTGTTATGTTGTATTTTTATACGTTTTAGGGCATAAATTAGGCATAACTCCATCTAAATGTTACCTTAAAAATTGAAGTAGGGAATACAGCTGCGCTATATACTTACAAACTATTTCGATTATAGTATTTATTTAATCCTAACTCTATGATGCTAGTCCTGAGTGAGATTTCCGATATCATATTTATTACGATATCAAATAAAGACAAAATGTCTGAGGACATCTTGCCAGAAACTCGTTTTTCAATATTTTGTATTATTATTTTTGGAATAATTTGTTTTCAGAGAAGAGAACAAATGAATAAGTCTCATTGACAGTTCATTATTTGATCCCTCCTCATTATGAGTTATTGTCTCAAACTGATGATTTTATGTTGCCAACTCGATTTTCTTACATTAGTTTGTAAGTTTATACTTTCAAGGACATGTATGTATACTATTTTATATTTTGTAGGGGCTAATTAAGGCAAAAACTCTGGATGTGACCTTGAAAGTGAATTAAGAAATACATTGCGATACATATTATAATGTTTTTACGTACAAGCCCTGTTAATCTATTTACGAATATCAAATAAAACCATAACAAACACAAAATGGCTATTATACATCTAGTCATATTTAAAAAGAAAAACATTGTTTGCTTGGACCATCCTTTTTGTCAGAAAAGGGAACAGCATACTACGTCTCATTAACAAGGGTGAACATGTCTTTAAATAAAAAAGTTCACATTTGATAAAAAGGGAACTTCATGTTTATAAGTTTGGAGTTACCAGGGAAACAGAGTTTACCAAACTTATAGGCCGGGAAGTCTGTGTGTACAGAATTGTTTGTATCTTCTGCAACTCTTTTTCTGAAATAAAGATAAAGCATACTATTCATATTCATATTCATCATGCAGGATTTTACATCAGATTTTTTTAGAGCAATTAAGTGGATACATTCCATTAGTCATTGACACATGGGAGTCGTAAAGATAAAGTTGTAGCCGATCAATATAATTTGGCCTTCCTCAGAGTCCTAAATGATCTGGAAGCATCATGACCTAACAAGCCACTATATGGCAACATTGTTGATATCGATTCACTGTTTCATCCACTATGTGGGAAACGATGGCAGAGCAAACACACTTTACACGAAGGATAAACGGTTACAGTCCGTTATTCCGAAGGTTCGTTATTGCGAAGGTTCAGTTATTCCGAACGTTCATTATTCGTTCGCTATTCCTAAAATGAAATCGGGTTCGTTATTCTGAAGGTTTGTTTATCCGAGAAAAAAACTCGGGTTCGTTATTCTGAAGGTTCATTAGTCCGAAAATAAAATAGGGCTCGTTAATCCGAAAATTAAATTGGGTTTGTTATAATACTATAATTTGAGATTGGTTTATTTAATTCACAGCCTGCATCATGCATACCCCTCCCCTTTCCCTCCCCTGGCCAGACCAATCAAACATTTTAGTTTATTTTATCTCTTTATCATGTTTATATGAAATCATAGCATTATAACAAACCCAAATTGGCCTCTGTCAGATCTTGGATTGTGCACATTCCATGTACCAGATCACAACTAAGCAGGTGGTCCATGATCTGAGGGGCCTGACCCCACTCGCATTCTGTTGCACCTTCGATATATCCCCAGTTCAACATGTTGGCTTGCATCTTCCCACACCTGCCAAAGCCTATTAAGGCAACGCAAAGTCACCCAGGGTTGGTTAAATCCTGCTGACCGTTTCTCTGATGGAACCATTTTAAAAAAGCATACGCTACTGGCATGTCCTAGTGCTCAGCCTCTTTTTCCATAGTTTTATCCTTCTTGAACATGTTGAAGACACGCTGTACATGTAGTCCAGGGCTTCAACGTATCATGAAATGAAGCTTTTCTGTAACTTAAAGCGCAGAGGACGCATTGGGTGGTCATGGAGTGGGTGTTCTTCGTCCTCTGTTTGTCTCAGTCGTTCGTTCTGGCTAGCAGCAGCCCTCCTTATTTCAGGCAGGGGGTGCGATGCCAGATGTTATCAGTCCTCGTTTGTCTTTAATATACATCATGTGATATAACGGCAGCTTGTGTTCTTCTTTGCATGTGCTAAGCTTTCCCACACCCGTGCAGGCATATTCTGCAACATAGTAAAAAGAGAGCCAGAGCGGAAGATCTGATTGTTGTCGGGTTTGCACCCCATTTGGATGTGCTCAGTTTGCCTAGAGCGGCATTCCTGGACCTGACCTTCCCCTTGAGCTTGGTGATATGGGCCTTGTACTTTTGAAAGATCACCCCTATGTAGACAGGACTATCACAGTGTCTCAGTCTAGTCCCATTCCAAGTGATCTTTAGTTTCTGGTTTGCATGCATGTTCTTCAGATGAAAGGCGCATATTTGAGATTTAGTTGATTTAGCCTTCAGATGGTTCTCTTTGTAGTACAAGGGTAGGTTGGTAAGTCCCTCACATAAGGTGGCTTCTGCCTTAGGGAAGTCATCACTTTTGGTGGTAATACACATGTCGTCTGCAAAAATGAAACTTCTGGTCTCAGGGCAGATACAGGTTGATCGTTCACATAGATGTTAACATGGGCGTAGATACTTACGTAATACCTATTCATCAGGGAGGGATGAATAAATATATCAACCCCCCCCCCCCCCCCCCCCCGATGGATATGTATCAATAACAGATCTACTCCCATGGATGTTGAACAGAGTTGGGCCATAACGATTCCTTGGGGGAGGCCATTCTTCTGCCCGAGCCAACGACTCTTCTTTTCAGACAGCTCGACGAAGAAGCCTCTGTTTTCAATCAGGGTCTTCACCATGTTGGTCAGGTGCATGTTGTTCACATTCAGTGTGTGTGTGTGCAGAGCCTGTAGTTGAGAGTAGCATAAGCTGCTGAGAGGTCTACAAACACAGCTCCAGTTAAGACACTTACTGCTATGTGTTGGGTAAGGATAAGCAGTTGTCTTGTGCAAGACTTCCCAGGCCGGAATCCTGCCTGCTCTTTCATCAGAGATGGTTCTACAACTGACTTAGGCGGGTCAGAATTAGTCGCTCGAACAGCTTGAACTTGTGGCAAAGGAGGGAGTTGGTTCTGTAACGCTTTGTTGCTGATGGGTGTATGTTTAGGATTGAAGTGAGTGTGATCTGAATATCAGAGGTTACTTTTTTGTTGTTCTTGTGCTCTTGACTACAATTTAAAAGGTCTTCAGCTTAATTTAAATTGCTTCAGTAGTTTGGTTAAGTGTCATGTCAAGAATGAGCCAGTGGCTTACGGTTCCATATGCAGGCAGCAGTTGAGTTTAAGCCATCTTATATGGACTTTGGCAATTTAATAACTTAGCTCATGATTAATAACATTGGTCAGGAGCCAGCCTGCCCAAGTTTGGGGTGCTCTTCTGTGATTGCATGGTGCTGGTTTAGGGTCAGGCGCTTCAAAAGCTTAAATATATGGCACAGAAGGTAGATGCTTGATTTGTTTTTATCATTCTTTAGGAAGTTTTGTGGCGTAAAGATAGTGATACTTTGTCATTTTATATGATCACTACAGTAAATGAGACAGACGGTGTAATGCTTAAGTTCCATGATGAAATTCGAGGTACATGTATATAATAATTATACACTATTTGTCACCCGTATTTACTTATACCATGTATTCACAGTGAAGAAAAACAAACATGAAAGATGGAATCTAACTGACATCAGCTACTGCCACAGCCATGCTTTCACAGGCCTTCATGCTAGCAGATCATTTGTGAGGTGTCAGTGATTAATGAAAAATACTAAGTATCCCGTTTATTATGATATTGAGACAAAGTATGTTTATTTTGGTAAAAAAAGTTTTACACACACAGACGTTCCCATGCATGTGCCTCTAAATTATAGACAACTTTTCATGATCTAAAACATATTTCAATGTGGACGTTAACTTTAATTTGTATTTAATTAATTCGCCACTTTCTGTCATCATGGTAATCATAAAGGCATACCTTGTGTACTCATCTAGTTATCACATGAAGTTTCTGTCACTTTTGAGGGTAGGTATATCAAATAATGAACTGTAAACAGTTCTTTTTAAAAAAATGTGATGCCAGACAGAAGAATAATACAAATATTGAAAATCTCACTCAGGACTAGATACAAAGGGTTACTATTAAATGAATAATCTGACATTGTTTGTATGTAGCGCATTGAATCCCTATTCAACATTTAAGGTAAAATTCAGATGGAGTTATGCCTAATTTAGGCCCTAAAACATATAAGATACAATATAACAGTTTTAAATTTCATTTAAGGAAAAGTGAATTTGCATAATAATGCAAACAAAATATAAAGTGGTCTATAGGAATTAGACAGATAGAGAACAAAATACACTTTTATCAGAATTTATAGGATTTTGTATGATTTTATCAAATTTTAGTAAATAGCGCCCTCATATGATGACCTTTTGAAATTCTTCTTATTGCAAACTGAAGAGCCATACTAGTTCTACATATGTGCCAAATATGAGAGTGATTGGTCCTTAAATAAAGAAATTAAAGAGGGAGCAATATGTACCCACTTGCGCCATAGACAACATGGCCATCATATGCCGTACAATTGCATATGACGCATGGTGATTACGTAATAAAAATATGACCTTTTTGTACATTATATTCAAAGGATAATAGCATTTCTGATTTGAATATACTTTCAGAAATAGATATCATAAGTTAAAGCTAATTATCATCATTATCATGGTGAAAAAAATAAACTTTACTAAGAACATTGTTTTTTTGACCGTTTTGTTTACGGAAATTCCTGTGATTTTTCATATGCAAATTTGATGACGTCATAATTATATGAAGCCAATCAACTTTGACCATGAAACTTTTTCTGTGTCTTATGGTTATGTAAACAAATGTATCTGCAAAGTTTAGTTGATAAAGACTTAGCCATTATGAAATGAGAGCACTTAACACAATCTCAATTTTCACCAACCCTAAGAAATTCAGCAAAAAATGAAAAAGTGCTGTTTTTACATACCTCCAAAAAAGTAGTAAAAAAACATAGTATAAATGAGTTTTTTTCTTGTTAACATTTTGTTTCTAACACTGGACATGTCAATGGACAAAATGACACCCAAGTCGGAGGATCAGAGGGGGGGTCACCGGTAGACCCCTCTGGCCCACAGACTATAGGGATTCTACAACTGGCCCACCGACCGGCCGGGTCTAGACGTTTCGCCCGATTAGTGAGTTCAAACGATACAAATGTAGAATTGTGTCCAATTTTAGTCATGCAGCTTACGGTCTTTGTGTATTATTACAAAGTTACCTGGAGGAAGTGTTAAAGGGATACTAGTGTTTGCCTGAAAGAAAATATTTAATTATGACTGAGTATTTAATAGATTTGTATTGGGGAAGCTTTTTATATTTAGAGTATATCGAACAAAAATAGATTGTACATTTAAACATAGGGGAAACTGAACCTGAAATTCATTAAAGAAATAAATATGAGCAAAGAAAATTTGGCCATGTCATGGATCGAAGTTGATACCCAACTGGTCTACCTTTCCATTTAAATAGTTCTTCCATCCTTATACTTGGCTATCAAAAGTGCACCTTTGCGCAGAAAACAGTTATGAAATTTGCATTTTTGCTCATATTTGCTAATTTCTCGGCCCATATAACATCCATTTGACCTGAAATTTTCACAAAATACGCAAAGGACATATATATATATATATATATACTGTAAACGTTATTTTCGCGCGATTAATATTTCGCGCTGAGCCATACAAAAACACATTCGCGGCTTTTTAATTTCGCAGCCGAGCAAGTGTTCACACGCATTGCAAATCGCGCATTTATATTCACGGACACCGACTTCAGCGCGAAATCCACGAAAATTAATCCAGCGCAAACATTTCCACGTTTACACTATATATATCAAATTACAAAACTACACATTTCACCAACCATTCCTCACCTTTCCCTTGTGAACAAAGTTACTAGATCCCTTTAATCAATTCTGAGTCTAAATGTCCTACCTTTTAATGTTAAAAACCAGAGTGAATCCTTCCCCTTCATTATTGTGTAAGTCGTATTATTCCCAATCATTACCCCCATTCTAATGGTCGTCTTAATGAAGCCCATTAAAGCATGGTGGTGGCTTTTTTTGTAGCGCTTTTCTCTCTAGTTTCCCCTTCTTTAACAAAATAGACAATCTGATTTGTCTTGCTCAGAAGAATGGTATACAAAGAAAACCACTAAAGCCATTTACATGCCCCTTTTTTAGTGGTACTTATATTATAACTAAAGCTTTTAAGATTCATATGTGGTATTCAACTGATGGACATTATCAGCCTGTTTGTAATGAAGAAGAATTACATGAGATTACATGCAAGATTACATGGCTCATTACGAACTCGTTGGAAGATTTCTCAACTCACCCCAATTCGTGTTTTCCTAATGAACAGCTTATGTAGTAAATGTACAGTATGTGGTAAATGTATGGGAGTATATTTCAAGCGTAGACAGATATGAAATAAAAGTTCTGATCAAAATTATCTTGACAATGTCAACATTGAAAGTTACTCTAATAACTGAAGATAGTTTTGATTCATGAGTTAAAGAGTCATGCAACTTGACTAGTACAACTTTTGATACCACATTTGTTCAATTTTTCAGTCTAGGTAAAATGTGTTTGAATAATTTATTAGTCCACATTATGTTGCCTTTTGAGTCAAGGTATACAAGTACATCAAGAAACATCAAATTTGAAAGCTACTATAATAACTGAAGATAGTTTATATTATGAGTTAAAATTCATGCGACCTGACTACCAACATTAGATTCCACATAGGTAACCATGCCAGTCTAGGCAAAAAGGTGGATAGAAAAAAAAACAGGAAAAAAGCAAAATTGAGTAACGCAACTTGACTACTCACTCTAGATTCCTGCGCTGGTCCCCAGCGATTTGGTAGCAAATCAAATTACCCATTGCCAATTCCAATCACAAAATGTCCACTTTCTTGGAATGGAAGGGGTAGAAACCCTGGAAACACTTGTATACCCATTTCACACCTAAAATTATGGTGAACATTTTTAATTTTTCTATAAAAGAGACAGTATTACTACGCATAGACTAAAATGATGCAGTAATTTTTTAAGTATGCTTTATCTACCTGGATTCAGTATAAAGTGATGATGTGATGTAAAACTAAAAAGTCAAGCTTTTTGAAAATGTTACACAACCTACATGTATCACGGCCTTTTGTCAAAATTAGGAACCCAATGTGAAAAGGGACGTATCTGGAAACACAGTTTTCCATTCTGTTTTATTGTTTTGGGTATTAAATGTATACAGCCAACTTAAAGTTAATTACGATTTGGCAATGGGTAATTTGATTTGCTATCTAGAGTGAGTAGTCAAGTTGCGTTACTCAATTTTGTTTTTTTCCTGCTTTTTTCCTTCTATCCACCTTTTGCCTAGAAAGGTTACCTATGTAGAATCTAATGTTGCACTCGGTGTAATGCTGAGCGAACAAACTAGCCTAGTTCAAAATGAAGATCCGTGGTATAGCATCCCCGTGCATGACAATAGTAAAACTATTTTCTGAAACATTCTAGTGGAGTAGCAGTGTGAATCAGAATTGTGATATGAAAGGGGCACATGGTAATACAGTTCTCCATTCAGTTCGGTGATGTGTTTGGTAGTGTGTGTGCTTGGGAAGGTTATAGTATCCTCTTTGCCTTGGCACCAGTTACCATGGTAGTAAGCGTAAACAAATTGGGAGAACTGTGACAGTATGTTGATTGTTATGTCTGAGCACTGAGCTATGTGTCTTTTTGGTGGAATGTCTCACATTTTTGTATATGTCTATCTGTTGTTAAAGTGGTGATTTAGTACAAATTGAAACGAGTAGAGTGAATGTTGATGAAATTTCAATTGAAGAATCGCTCCCATATCTGGCAATTTAGAATAATAATGCATTTTGAAATTGTCCTTAATCTAAATTTGTATTTTTCTCCTCTTTCCTTTTTACATGTACTGTCCTGTTGTCTGCCTGCTACTCCTGTTTCCATGGTAATCTTGATGTTGTTAACCATTCATTAATAAATGCAGGTGAGTCATCTATAACCCTTATAAAAGCAATGTCTTGGGGCTACAAAAATAAATGATATTGTGTTGTACTTCAAACATACATTGTACATCATGTGGTGCTGTGTACATATTTAGTGTTTTTCTTCAAATGTTACATTATAGACTATGAGTAATCATGTCATGTCAGTTATATCTTACCCTCAAAACATTAACTCACTATAAAGATAAATTTACCTGATAGGCTTCTAAATTATGATAGCAAAAAAACAGAAATAAAACAAAATTTCATCCAAAATCATAACATTTTGACCTGTTTGGAAAACATCAAATATGCAGAATGTCATCCAAAACCAAATTTGAAGGAAAATAGAAGGATTTGAATTTTCATTATCATTATTAGAAATGTGTTTAGAGGATTTTGTAGGAGATTCAGATAAAGAAACATTCCAAATCGGGTTTCTTTTCGGAAACTCGCATGGTTGCGCATGGAAGACATCAATAGAATGACTTCTGAAGCCTAAATTGCTGGACGAAGGAGAAGAAAATATCCTGAAGCGCCAACGTAAACAGAAAGCCACTCACCGGTCACTGAAAGATAATGCAATGAGTGGACGAGGGGCAGCGGCTTCCCAAATTATCCCCCTAATTCAATGTCAACATTTCCAAGGTGTTTTACTTTCGATGAACTCCAACCTTAGCCTTGCTTCATGATGGGATCATCTACACCTGAGGCTGAGAACTTGACTTTCAAATTTTTCTAAAGAAATATGACTAAATCTGACTTTTTGAGCATCTACATGTATTTCAGAACAACATTAGAATTTGTGTGTTGGACCAACAAATTTATATGTTTTACTGACAAATTAATAAATCTTATTTAGTAACTCTTGCATTTTTGGCATAAAATACAAAGATTATGGGACGATGGCTTTGCAAATGAACTCATTATACTATGTCAACATTTCATGGTGTTTACTTTCGATGAACTTTGACCTTAGACTTGCTACAGGATGGATCATCTACACCCAAGGCTGCAAACTTGACTTATAAGTTTTCCAACTCAAAAATATGTATGAAGACTTGAAGATATTTGACCCTAAATTTGACTTTTTTATGTATGCATTTGAGATGTTGCATAAATATCCGATCAACACATTTGTTTGTATTATTGACTAATTAATACATTTCATATAATCTTTTGATTTGTTAGCATGAAATGCAAAGATTACAAAACCAGTGGCTCTGTAAATGATCCCTAAAATGCCTAATTCAATGTCAACATTTCCATGGCGTTTTACTTTCGATGAACTTTGACCTTCCCCTTTTGACATAAGGGATCATCTACACCTGAGGCTGCGAACTTGACTTAATAAGTTTTCCAACTCAAAAATGTATAGGAGAACTTGAAGATATTGACCTACAAATCTGACTTTTGAACATGCATTTGAGACCAACAGATTGTATCTGTGTATCATACCAACAAATTGATTTGTATGTTTGACAAATGAACAAATTTCATATGATGATCTCTTGTATTTTTGGCATTAAATGCAAAAATTGCTGGGTCAATAACTTGCAAATGATCCACAAATTCAATGTCAACATTTCCCTGGTGTTTTACTTTCGATGAACCCTGAACTTTGCTTCATGACAACATATAAAGGGAGGGAGAACATGTCTCGGTCTTGACTTTCATTCAAGTTCATTTATATCGAATCAATATCTTCTGCATTATAATGAAGGAGTATAATTCTGAACTATAAAACACACCTACAATTTTAACTACCTTTCTTTAATTTGTTTAATTGACTCATTTTCTCAATTTGTTTGTATTCTTTATCTACGGTTTATTGACTTGATGACTGTATTTTTTTCTTGAAGAATGGGTCTACTAATCTAGCCACGTTTCACCTTGAATACAAATGTCTGTGACCGATTTCTGAATACTCTTCATTTTCTTTCTTGGCTACACTAAACAAAATTGAGGAGAAGAGTTGACAGTGATTGACTTTACAGTGCAATAGTTTCTTGGGAATTCCGTGCACTTAGCTGAGCTACTGGAAGAAAAAGATCTTTACAATGTTTCACCCCAATGTATGTGTTGGTAGGGAAAACTCGTACCAACAAGGGAATATATTTCTAGACAAACCTCAAATTTGTATTTAATATGTAACCCAGAAGTATAAGATTTCTATATTTATGAGAGGCATCTAGGTGTCTCAACCCATATTCCGATTGGTCTTGTACTGGACTGGACCTGGACTGGTCATGAAACTACTTGGGCTTTGGTCTGCGCACAAGACAAGTTATGCTAAAATGAAATTGTCTTCAAAGGGTTAGCATTTTACATTTGCATGAATTATACAAGTATACATAGGCTAGATCATTGTTTGGAAAGAAAATGTCAATGATAATAAATGTTTTTTGTTGTGTCACATGTGGAAAATGAGCGCTGGTATCTTTGTTGTAGATATAGTAATTTTATTGAGAAAACTTGACGATTGTTCTAGGAGCCGCTCTTTTGGGGAACCGAGACACAGTATTAAATAAGTGCTAGGTATCCCTTATCAGTATAAAGACTTGCCAATACATGTATAGTTCTTGGAGCATCTTCTTCTTTGTTGTTGGGGGGGGGGGGGGGGGGGATGTCAAGTATGTACAGTTTTGAGTTTGTAAACTGAGAGACAGCAGTAAAATGAGTGCTGGGTATCTTTAATCAGTGTACTGAATTCCAATTGAGAAGACTTGACGATAATTCATGGAGCCTTCAAGTTGGCTTTGCTCAGCCCTAAAAGGAAACGTGGAAGCAAACACTTGAGGTTGTCAAATTCCTCCTCTTGAATCATGTAATCCCCTGAATGCAATGCAGTGCTTAAAGGCATATATGCATGGGTTAGAATGGGTAGTCAGCAAATTCCAACTTGTACTCCACCGTAATCTCCCGAGATAAACTCACGATATGTGTTGAATCGATCGAAGAGCGGTGCTTCTTATGAAATTGCATGCAGCACACAGCTGGTATCTATATACCGAGCGAATTGCTTGAGCTGTCACCTGAGCCCCGAGGCAATCGCTGATAAGATCAAAAAGCGGCACTTTGAAGTCCGTGCGGTTAAGCGTGTTACGTAATAGTTTCGCTCGTAAACATCTCAGATGGAATTCCATTCGACCATGATTCGACTAGTACAAATATCCGACGCGATTCGGGCCTTCGTGAAGTGGGACAGTTTGCGATCGCTACTTATAACTGAGCCAATGGGGATTACGTACCGTGCGTAAAAGTGCGCAATATGGATCCACGCGTCGGAATATACCGGTCTGAATTCCCTTTAACTGGGTTCATGATTGAAAATATATATTCAGTAGAGCGATAAGCAGCAACAATTGTGTTCACACTCTGTTTCAGGCTTTTAGCTGATAATTGTATCATATGATGTGTTCAAACTGGCTAAAGACTAGTCATTTTGTCATAAATGTACTATCCTATTATGTGGTGGTATCTTGTTCATTATTTATAGCCCGGTCACATATCAACGGATTGCGCAAACGGATGTCAAAACGGAGAGCTAAATTTTCCGTCCGCTCTATACGTTTCTTGTCCGTTCCTTGTCCGGTGATGTACGTTGTTCTATGTTTTGTACATGAAGCAATGGAGACGACTTTCATCACCGGATAATTTAATTTTGAAAATTGTCTATTCGTTGGGCATACGTTTCGATATCTGTTGATATCTGACCGGGCCATAAAGAGGATCATTGATGACGGAGGCAAAAGACTGTCTCCACACTCTAGATTTATATCCTGTGATCTATATACTTTACTGTGATCAGTGCTGGGTTCATACTGCCCCAAAACAAGTCATTTGTCTCCTGAATGTAATCCCCAAATGCAGTGTTTGACTGGTTTCAGATTGAAATCACAGGATAGTCCTTGCCCCCTCACAAATAGATAGAAGAATTCTTCTTATCTTCTATGCTTCTTGCATCACCATGGGTGTTTGAACAACTACTCTAAATCATGTTCCTGTTTATGAAAGCAGGCATATCAACTTTTGGAAGAGCTTTTTTTTCATCACATTAACCTGTTCCCTACGAGTTGCTGAAATCTCCATAGACTTTGTACACACCCACTCGGTTCCCGTAGTCAATGGGTTAAGGATTGGTCCCAAAAATATTTTGGCTAATAGTCTACAGAATATACATGGTATAGGGCAATTCCAAGCAAACGCCGTGACGGTCAGAGGGTGTTTCTCACAATGAAAGTCCAAATAACTCATAAAATCTAAATATCTAGAACAACTTTTGATATGCAATCTGTAACCACTATCCTACCAATAATTTACAATAGGCAAGAAAACCATAATTCCCAATAAATTATTAATTATGAATATCAATATCTGCCGTAACACCCGTGACGGCAAAAGACATGGGTTTCTTACATGCTATGAAACTAAGTAAACTCTGTGAACTACAGGAACATTTTGCACTTTTGTCACATAGATTCTTTGTACTAGACATCAAGCTAGAACATCCAAATAAAAACGTAGAAAAAATCCAATGCTCATAGTAAATATGATATCATAAATGTATCTATGCACTGTAACGCTGTGACTGTAACGCCGTGACCTCTGAATTGTACATGTTATATATATGGGAGATATTAAAGAGATGAATAATATGATATAATTTTAATGTAGTGATCCAGAATCAATAAAGAACTAGATGAATGGGTGATAGAACCAAGATGCTATTAAATGATCATCCGCATGACACAAATTTGCAGCACAGCGCCCTCTATTGATCAAAAAATCTTTTAGGACATAATTGAAATTCTTATCTATTTCAGAAGTTAGTTAATGGAACCATCAAATATTAAAACCAAAATACATACTTAAATGTAACAATGAAATATGAGACCTTTGACATCTGACCTTTGACCTTGTTTCTCAAAATAACATACAAATGTTTAATTTTTGGTCTGCACAGTGCATATTTGCAAGTGATTTGTTTCATGTAACATGATTTCAGAGTTAGTAAATGTTTGTTTTTGAATTGGTAATTATCCGAGTGACCTTTGACCTGTGCCCCAAACAGTTTCAGAAAATTGTCTTTTACCTACAGTACTCTTTCTAACATTGATTCTGGAACTTAATTGTGAGAACAAAAAACAACAACAATATTTTGACCTGTTGACCTATGACCTCCCATGACCCCATTCCCTAATCAGCTCATATACTTCACTGGACGCATACCAGTATTATAATCATGTTATCCTTCAAGGATTCTCAAACTATCTTGATAATAATATAATTTTTGCATATTTGTTAGCTATGTGACCTTTGACCTTTGACCTCATGGACCAAAATCATATCCAATAATCCGTACCTCTAAATACATGGATTGTACAAAGTTTGAACGAAATCCATCCAACGATTCTTGAGATATTGCAAAAAAAGAACACTGATGTACAGATGCACATACAGACAGACGGACATACAACCCATACACATACATGACTCGGGTAACTTTGAGATGGAAACATTATCAACTGACCCTATTCATATAATTATAGCATGAGCAATGCCCAAGCATACCTACAAAAAATATCTTACACTATTTGATTATGTCTACTGTGTTATGTCAATGGGAATCCAGTAGGTAGCGTCACGGCGTTACACAAAACGTAACGCCGTGACCAAATTGATATTGATTATATTAATAAGTGGTAAAAGATAATGCTGCTATTCAGCATGCATATTATAGCCCTATGGGCTAATACAGAGAAAACAAAAAATTATTTCATTCCCATTCATATTTTTCCAGAAATATTAAAAATATATGTTTTTAGTGTAACGCCGTGACATATTAATGATTGTAAATGAGACAGTCACTGAAGCGGAACGAAGAGCGAAAATGACGAAATTGATATTTATCTGAAAAATTGAAGCAATGATCCTATCAACACTGAAATAAAATTTTATGAAAACTCCTTTTCGCAGTTCTTTTATGCTTAATATTTAATTGAATGTTTTGTGAAAATAACTGAAAATTAATTTATGCTATATTAACAATAAAATAATAGTTTACAATTTTTTTTTTCAAAAACAAAATACATTTTTGGAAAGTTCAATCTTTTAGCTTTCATTTGATACCAAATTTGTTATGGTACAACGAATTTGAAAAATCAGTGGTTATGTCAATGTTTGCTTGGAATTGCCCTATACTGAAATCAAATAGTCTTGAACAGGTTAGACTGCCTGTTTGTGCATTCGTTGTCCAGAGCTATTGACGAGAGATTGTCAAAGCTTACTTAAATAGTTTAAACAACTCTTTATTTCTGCCCAGTCCCATTGCTAACAAATGTCTGTAATGTATTCATGGATCGCTTGTCTGTCAGCCCCCTCCCCCCCATAAAGGCCCAGTCACATATCACAGAATAGCATAAACGGATGCCCCAAAATATAACATTTGCAAAATCAAATTATTCAGTGGTGAAAGTTGTCTCCATTGCTTCATGCCCAAAACTTTCCGTGGGATAGAATAACGAACATCGCCTGACAAGGAACGGACAAGAAACGCATACGAACAGATTGAAAATTTTACTATCCGTCAGGCGTCCGTTTACGTCATCCGGTGATATGTGACCGGGCCTTTAGGAGGATATCTATATGCCTCACCGATTATCCACGAGAAAGAGAAGGAGGCTGGGATGAATGCCTTTGTTATAATGGCAAACACTATTAGGGATGAGTATACTTAGATTAGAAAAGGATGACATAATGACAACCAAATCTCAAATATAAAGTGATTCAATAACAGATGATTTCGCTGGGGTCAACTTAAAGGGTACCACCAGCCAAAAATAATATTCTTATAACTGAAAGGTAACATCTTTAGTAGTCCATTCCATCAACAAGTTCAGAAAAAATATGTTTCCAGAAAAAAATATATAATTGAAAAACGCTTCACCAATCTAAAGCATGTGTTCATGGGTCTGGATGTATGAAGACTACCTTTGTGCAGAGCGAAACGAATCGTCCGGATTCTATTGTCTCCAAACGTACGCGTGATAGAATTGGCGCACTCGCAAATGTTTGGCCCGCACGGACCACGAAATAATAGTGGTTCCGTAGGGGGTGGTAATTTATTGCATTGTTTATGAATTACACAACCCTTTGCAAAATGTTGGGTATCTATTTGATATCACAAAACGGTACCAAAACATATAATGTTGTTCTTTGCCTGGTGGTCCCCTTAGTTTAAAGGTACACTTGAGTATTGGTACTTCCAAAGTGCCCCTTGACACTATTTGGTTGGTTTTAATTCCATTTGAAAGTTCATTGAATACAACATGTGAAATAAGAATCATTCCCTTTTGAATGCAAATCAAATTTTAGCTGCTATTTTTGTGTGCAGGTGAGCTTGAAGAGAAGTCACAGTGGCTTTGTCTGGACATATTAGCTTAGTAGGGCATGTATACATGTAGAGTTTAATCAGTGCACTAATTGAGCTATCACAGTTTACCATGTACTCATGAATGACATATATTATAATAGCTATTTTAAGTCTAATTAAGTCTTGGCTAAGGGGCCATCTACAAAGTATGTACGCACAAGAGAGGAGGGGGTGGGGGTGGGTTCACGCTGATGCGTACGCTACATTCAACCACATGCATAAAAAGTGCATACAAGTGATGGGGGGGGGGGGGGGGGTTCAATTTCGGACAATAATTTGTGTACATACTTTGTAGATGGTCCCTTATTGAAACTTCATTAAAAAGATTTCTTAATGTAATTATGAGTCTTATATTGTAGAACTAGGTCTGTGGTGTACATGTAACTACATGTATAAGCGGTGAAGCTAAAATAAAGAGGACTAAAAACTCCAGTCTCAGAGTTGAACCTGTGACTGAATTTATAATGGTTTGGCAAACTGTTCAATCTTGGTGAATGTATATTTGTGTTTCTCATGAATATTACAACCAACCCACTGTCCCAAACATAATGGATCCATCCATGCTAAATCGATCGTTCACTCACTCATACCATCTCATTAATGTTTAGAGTTATTCACCCCCCCCCCCCCCCCCCCCCCCACTCTCTCCTAAACATGATAGAACTATCTTACCATGCTAAATCCTTCAATCATTCCTGTAAAATACATGTAAATCTGCACTTTTATCAGAAAGGGATTCACCTTTATTAGAAAGGAAAGTGGCGCATTACTTGGTTAAATTGGAACGTCCTTCCCTATCATTCAGCATGATAATGGAATCCCCTGGTATCTTGTAGAAAGGGACAAAAAGCCATGGAAAGTGGTTATCTTCTGCCCACGTCTCCAACCAGGGGAAAAAAAATAACATTTATTTTTCGGGGGCTACTTATCAAGCTTGCCGACATGAAAATAACACTCTAAAATTTGTTTTGCATTGAACTCTATGCACATTTTGGGGGGCTATTTTTGGAATTTTGTGATCTTTTACAGATCCTAACAGCCTTTAATAAGAGGCTAGATCGATTTCAAGGGTTTTATGGCATCGATAAGTACCGGTAATAATAGGTGTAGAATGGACACTGAAAGGTGTTGATTCCGCTACTTACCAAGGGATGAACGACGATTATTGAGCCAGGGAAATTGAAAACAACCATTTAAAAACCGGGATAGTCATCCTCAAAATGTGACAAATTTAACACTGATATCACGGACGTTTCTATGGCAAACAGCAATAATGGTAACAACATCTACGCTGTGATCAGTGGTTCACTGAAAGGGATATCCAGCTCTGATGCAATCAATGAATAAATAAATAAGTAAATAAATGAATGAATAAATAGATAAATATATAAATGAATGAATGAATAGATAACAAATAAATGAATTAATAAAAAGATCATTGAATACATAAATGGATACATTTACCACATAGAATAAAAATGAATTTTAAACCAGCTAAGTTTAGCATTTGAAATTCTCTGTATTTAACTTTTTACAGTTCTTCCAAGTGACAGTTGGGTTCAGCAGCAAATTATCAATAAAAAAGGATATTTCATTTATAGTTAATATCACATACAGGTACCAAACCCTTCATAAACCCCTATAAAACGTAACATTAAAAGTGATACAAGGTTACCAAGATAAAATACTTATCCTCAGAAATTGTAGGATATATAAATACCGAATAGGGGTGGATCAAAAACCAATTATAAGACAAGGTTAAGAGGTGGTCATTTGTAAGTCTATATCTCGACAATTGTGACAAGAAATCAGAAAGAAGAACATTGTCTGGTCGAAAATTGCCACAAGGATGGGCTAAAATCTGTTAAATCCCTCGGACAAAGTACAACAAATCCATGCAACAAAGAATGACAGGTTGCCCGTCGTTTTCGTGAATAGCGCCTTGGCTAACCGGCTAACCGTCGCATAATCCGCCAATAATGATCGTCATTGATGCTGCTGATTGAATACCTGTTTTTTCTTCACTTGATTCCATTCTTCATTTAATAGTTGAGCCGTTTTAATCCTGCCACATTGTATTTTCTAATGATTGTATGTAATGTTACATGTTTGTTCAGGAATATTTCACAGTCTCTTTGCTACAATTTGTATCATTGTATCCCCCGAACCACTTCGGGGGATACTATGGATTTGGCCTCGTCGCGCCGCCGCCGCCGCCGCCGCCGCCGCCGCCGCCGCCGCCGCCGCCGCCGCGTCCGCCGCAGAGATTTTCTTGTGAACGCTCTACAGGTCCGAGTTCTTGTCCGATCATTTTCTAATTTGGTATGAAGGTGTATTAAGGAAAGAGGATGAAGCCTATTGATTTTGGTGTGGGGCGGAGTCCTGGTTGCCATGGTAACCATGATATAAAGAAATAGTTAAGATTACCTTGTGAACGCTCTACAGGTCCGAGTTCTTGTCCGATCATTTTCTAATTTGGTATGAAGGTGTATTAAGGAAAGAGGATGAAGCCTATCGATTTTGGTGTGGGGCGGAGTCCTGGTTGCCATGGTAACCATGATATAAAGAAATAGTTAAGATTACCTTGTGAACGCTCTACAGGTCCGAGTTCTTGTCCGATCATTTTCTAATTTGGTATGAAGGTGTATTAAGGAAAGAGGATGAAGCCTATTGATTTTGGTGTGGGGCGGAGCCCTGGTTGCCATGGTAACCATGATATAAAGAAATAGTTAAGATTACCTTGTGAACGCTCTACAGGTCCGAGTTCTTGTCCGATCATTTTCTAATTTGGTATGAAGGTGTATTAAGGAAAGAGGATGAAGCCTATTGATTTTGGTGTGGGGCGCGGTCCTGGTTGCCATGGTAACCATGATATAAATAAATAGTTAATATTACCTTGTGAACGCTCTACAGGTCCGAGTTCTTGTCTGATCATTTTCTAATTTGGTATGAAGGTGTCTTAAGGAAAGAGGATGAAGCCTTTAGATTTTGGTGTGGGGCGGAGGCCTGGTTGCCATGGTAACCATGATATAAAGAAATAGTTAAGATTACCTTGTGAACGCTCTACAGGTCCGAGTTCTTGTCCGATCATTTTCTAATTTGGTATGAAGGTGTATTAAGGAAAGAGGATGAAGCCTTTTGATTTTGGTGTGGGGCGGAGTCCTGGTTGCCATGGTAACCATGATATAAAGAAATAGTTAAGATTACCTTGTGAACGCTCTATAGATCCGAGTTCTTGTCTGATCATTTTCTAATTTGGTATGAAGGTGTATTAAGGAAAGAGGATGAAGCCTATTGATTTTGGTGTGGGGCGGAGTCCTGGTTGCCATGGTAACCATGATAACCATGATATAAAGAAATAGTTAAGATTACCATGTGAACGCTCTACAGGTCCGAGTTCTTGTCCGATCATTTTCTTATTTGGTATGAAGGTGTATTAAGGAAAGAGGATGAAGCCTATTGATTTTGGTGTGGGGCGGATTCATGGTTGCCGTTGTGTGTAAGAGATTTAGGTTCAGACATCAAATCCAGAAATACATGTCTAAAAAGTACCAGGGCCATGCACAATTATTGCAAATATCTCAGCTGAGGGATGAAAAGAAAGATCAGGGGATCTACTTTGCATAGGTATAGATTGTTAGAATGAGAAAAAAATGAAGTAATATTTTCAATAAATCCATTATCAAACAGCAAATTAATTAATACTTGAGTCATTTGAAAACTTACTTGACATTAAAATAATGTTTTTAAAACTGAATGAGATATATGATTCTCTAGAGACTCTAGTACACTTGAATACTGATCCCCCTATAATTGATAAACAAATCCAAGTATAACACCTTGTTCAAAACCCTAAACAATGACGATTGGCTGCAATTGTTTTTAACTGCTGCATAATGTAAGAGCCTGTTACATATGCCAATATTAATGAGCTCCGCGAGTTAGCAAAGGCCTCGCCGCTGACGCGGCTCAGTCCAGCGATCACTGCTGTAAGCGCACATCGCCTTGTCTATTAATCAGACCCTGCTCGGAGGACAAACAGCGCGCGAGGCCTTGCCCAAAGGCTACTGCCAGCCTAGTAGAACAACGTACACCACCAAACTTGTTCAGTTCACAATATTACAACCCACAAAAGTGCAATGCAATTGGTTCGGGGGATACATGTGCTCGGCTGCGCGACCCGCCGAGCGCGCAATTTCTAGTTATATGGGGGTTTTGCAGTAAGACGATTGGCATGCATCTTTACCCCATTCCTTATGGCCCGGTCAGATATCAACGGATAGCGGAAACGAATGCCCAACGAATAGAAAATTTGCGAAATGAAATTATCCGGTGATGAAAGTCGTCTCCATTGCTTTATGTACAAAACATAGAACAACGTACATCACCGGACAAGGAACGGACAAGAAACGCATACGAACGGAGACGAACGGATGGAAAATTTAGCTCTTCGTTTGACATCCGTTTACGCAATCCGTTGATATGTGACCGGGCTATTACTACAGTGTATACCTTGCAATCCCCGTAGGGTTAATACAGGACCCACTGGGTTCCTGTAGGCAATCAGCCAATAGGTTAAGTTCTTTGTGTTTCTGATTGATAGAATAGTTTCACGTGACTGATCTTGTTACGAGAAGAAAGTTAGAAGATGGGAAAGAACGTCCTGGGAATATGGAAAATAATACAAAAGCAGCTAAATTTAAATGTGTCTAAGTATCTATTGATAATAGATTTTTCGCGATTGAGAGGGTAACAGATTTTCACGTGCTGTTGATTTTGCGATTGGCATTAAAACGGGCTTGCCACAGCACTGAAAAATCAGTACTTTCAAACGTATAGTGACAAAAATGCAGCGCCTTTTATATATGCTAATAAAACTTCTCCTGAAATACTGCAAATTTGTTCGCATGTTGTTAATTTCGAGACTGTTTACCTATTTGTAAAATTCATGCAAACTAAAACCCTCGCGAAATTAACAGCTCATACAGTATATTAGATTCAAATCCTCTTTCCTGTAAAGACTTGTCTAGTTGGTATGTACGGTCATTTCCTGTATATTACCTAAATATCTCAAAAAGGTTGTAGATTAGACTTTGTAAACTAGTAGTCTGACCAAAACAAGTCTAAACTGTTTGGTAATGTCTTGTGTAAACTGGGGATGAGTGGGCACATATCTTCAACCCTTAGCAACCGGGGGTACAATTGCACAAACGAGTTGGGAACTGATCCCGGTGCAGCTATATATAGAGTGATATATTAATTTTCAGGTTCTGAGGCAAATCCTAGTTGTGTCTAGCAAGAATTTTCAGGGTTGGGGTCTACCAAGTAATGTGTTGATTTTTGTGTTGAATGTGTTCATTTTTATAGAGAAACAAGCCTCTTATATTTCTTGTCTTTTTTGTTAACCTACTCTCTGAATAAGTTTTGATAACATTGTACAGATAAAAATGTGGCATTGCCCATGTGTAGTATAGTCCCATACACAATCAATCAATCAAGTAAATAAAGCCTGAAATGCAGTCTCCTTTTTTTGCGTGAAAACAACCCCACAATTAGACAAAACGGCTGACTTAATGGTATATACTTATGCTGTGGGAAAAAATGCAGCATGAATACTTAAAAAAAAGGTAAAACAACCAAAACGAAAAGCTCAAAAGATTATAAAATCCCACACCAAATCAATATTTATCTTTGGACAAGATAGCACTGGTACCGCCCACTCCAAGTTTGCTTATTTTTTCCGTTAACAGTTTCCAAATTGTCGAAATAAATGTCAATGCACAGGTTGCTCTGGAGTGGGCCGGGTACTTAGCCCTAATCTAAAAGTAAACTGGCCAGTGTCCAGCCCATCTGACCATTGTTTGTTGTTTGTTACGAAGACGTCTCGGAATGGTTTAATAGCTGTACTTTGGGGCTGCGAGGAATGTATTGAGGATCTTATTTTTCTAATTCTATCTTTTTCTTCTTCCGCTCTTTCACTTTGTTGAAGGTCAGAGATTTTAAAGGGATAGTCGGTGATGCATAGCCTGTTACCACTGGTCTACTTACAATTGGTTAAGTTGGTCTAATATAATTTTGTCTATCCAAAGATTGTCTACGTCAGTCCTTCTGGTCTGCTTTTTTTGTCTAATCGTAATACATATTCGGGTGTTTATAGCCTTTGGTCTACTTCCAGTTTGACTTATAACAAGTTGGTCTAATGTAATTTGGTCTATACATCCAGTCTATCTACAATCATTCTCCTGTTTGTTTTTGTTTGTTTATTGAATCATAGAGGATATTCAGGGGTTTATTGCCTTTTGGTCTAATACCAAGTTGGTCTAATATAATTTGGTCCACATCCCATTTGTCTATAAATTGTGTCTACTAATTGTTTGTTGTTGAGTCTAACTTAGAGCTAAGTTCAACTTAGAATCTTTGTGAAACACCCCACTGGTCTCAATCAAACAACAAAGCATCCTCGCATATAAAAGAAGGGGACGAATCACAGGATTTTGACTTTTTGGATGAAAAAATAAGAATTTTCATATTTTCTCTCTTCTATTTCACCCTATTGTCAGGATTTTCATGTAGCCTAAAGAAGAAAAAAAATTATGATTAATGATGATGATTTGAGGCAATAACCAAACCTCAAAGTCTAGACCTCTCGCTTCAGTCCAGCACAAGTGTGTATTCCTAATTAGCTCCATGGTCTGAAATTAGCCGCACCTTTTTTGTTTGGCTTGTAAGCTGTGGTCAATTTGAGATTGCTATCAAGGGCAGCCGGCAAAGTCAGAAATGAAATAAACTGTGCAGCTTGAAAGTCACCATTGACAATAAACTGTTTGGAATAAATGTTGTAAACTTGGATAAAAGATTGTTTTTATTCTTCTCTATCCAATTATATAAATGTGCTTGGTTAAATTGGGAATATTTCCTGAGGGCTATCATTTACAATAGACAGTAAAGTGAGACAAATAAAGGGGAAATCTTTTGCTCGTCCATTTATCAGCGGTCAGTGACTCTTATCCTTTTGAGTAATATGCCGTTATCGGTGAACTTGATAACCCACAGTGCTGAAATGATTTTCCTTTACATTGATCTTCAAGCAAATTAATAAAGTTGGGGAGACAAAAGAGATACATCAATTTGTAGTAATTGTCAGGTAGAGCGCTAGGGTTACCTTTTTTTAATACAAATGTTCTTCTTTTTTTTCCCCAAATGCTTTCTTCTTGTGAAGGTATACTTCTTTTCTATCAAGTGGAGAATACGCATGATGCGATTCAACCAACTGCTTTGATGAATAGAGCAGTTTTAAAGTGACTTCCATTGAGGTCTTTCAAATTGTTCACCACAAAATTAAATTCTAGCCAGTAATAGAGGTCAAGTTGTAGCATAGGCATTGTGGAGATCATAGTTTGAATTTGATAAGGCGGATACAATTTAGATGATGATGATGACAATGACGATAGCAACAATGAAGATGCTGACGATGACAATGATGCAGGAGGAGGAGGAGGAGGAGGAGTAGGAGGAGTAGGAGAGGGATGTTTTAAATTCAAATTCATTTAATATCTACCTTGTTTAAAACATTATATGAGTTATGAATATTAGCCTGCTGTTAAAAACATGAGGATTGATGTTAGAAAAATAACTTGTTTGTATGCTCAAATATATGCTGATAAACATGAAAACACCTACATCAGCACCTTTGGAAGTAGTGATCGCGGTATTTTATGAATGGGCTCCCCTCCAGACGAAAGAATGCCAGTACGTTCACCTCCTGAGCAATTTGAGGGGCGGGGCATTTCTTTTTTTCATTATCCCCTCTGACTTCTTTTCAAACTTCCTCAAAATGTCACGTCGAATAAAAGATTTTCTTTTCTCTCCTTTGGAGGGTTTTATTTCACCGGACAAATTTGGGTAAATGAGCGCTCAGCATGGTGGACCATTATGTGGTCTGCCTGGTCCTTCTACTGGGGTCATTTGCCAGTCCATGTACTGTTCCACGTAAAAACCTACGGAACGTCCTCGTTTTATTCAGCCAAAAGATGCCCCGAAGCCACACAGTTATTGAGTGACTGGCTTTGTCACCTTGGTAATTTAGCTTGGCAGGGCTGGCTGGGTGAGAGCTGGGTTAGAGGTTTGGTGAGATGGGGAGATGCTTGTAGTAATGTTGGGAGTTGTTCGCCACTGCCTTCGGCGCATTAAAGGCCCGTTAACTCATTTGAGGCGGTTTGTTTACGTATAACACACATTCTGCTTACACCCTAGCCCAAGCATTTCGACAATGTCATCACCATCCCCAGCAGTATTTTATCTTCATAATAATCATCGTTGTCGTCATCTTCATCATCATCTTCATCATCATCATCATCATCTTCTTTGCCATCATCATCATCATCATCATCATCATCATCATCATCATCATCATCATCATCATCATCATCATCATTGCCATCGTCATCTCAATAACCATCACCATCACCATCATCATCGCCATCACCAACTTCACACAACTTCATTGTGTTGTTTTGTGTACCTTCTTACTCGGGCTGGGGTCTATGGAGAATACATATTATAGCAAAATCAGTCAGTCCTGAACGGGGTTAATCTTGTAACACTGATCTCAATCACAGTTTGATCAAATTTAAAAAGAAATGTTTTTCCTTTTATGACAACCCAAAGTTGGGGTGCAGTTAATACATGGGTGCGGTTTATACACTGGCAAATACGGTACCCATAATAATGCAGCCATACCCTTGCACTGGCTAGAAATTACAATTTTCCCCATTTATTATTGGGAGGGTGTATGTAGGTTTTGGGAGGTGTCCAACAATAACAACCATGAACTCCAAGGGGACAAAATAACTTTCAAGAAATGAGATTGAATCTAGCCTAAAGAGAAAAGAAGAAAAAAAATGCATTAAATTTTCATGAATGAAAATTATTCTCTCATATATATCGCTTGTATGTTTGCTAGGAAAACTTGATATTGAAACTTGTAAACGCAGAGAAAGAGAACAAAAAGTTGACTAATTTTCATGAATGATTTGCCTGTCATATTTCACAAATTTGAAGCCACAATATATAGCTATGTAGAAAAAGAATGAAGTGCCTACACTTGTTCTTCTGTGAATGGAGCTTATTTATGTGCCTTTCTTTCATATTTATGGGAAAAGGGGGAGCTAGCAGTGAGAAACAAATCCACACTTCTCTGTTTATGAGTCATATTGATTTGGAAATATGGTTTTTATTTTTTCTCATTATATACTCAAATAAGTATTTGTTATTAATGAAATTATATTGTTCACATGTTTTATTTATATAGTTGCTTTGGTTTTTAATGCAAGATGGAAGTTGATAAAGAATACAAACACGTAAACCTATTTATTGTATGAATGAACTACATTATATACGGTACTTATTTTTGTCATATTGTCGGGTGAGAGCAAGAAGGGCCCTTAGTCAATTTTTGGCTGAATTCAGTTCTGTATACCATCTTGTAGGTTGGATACTACTCTATGTGATGCCACATTTTCAGATATTTATTATTTCAAATTTTGTGAATATTTATCAGAAATCAAAGATATCAAAATTGGGTTACTACCAATTTTGTGTTATAAATGTGAATTGTACAAAAATGCATCAACATGTTTTTGTTTATTTCATGTAAATTTGTTTATGAATTATTCTGGGTCAAAACAAAGTATGTGTTTATGCTGTAAAAATATGACAGCCGAGATATTTTGCCACATTCTTCCTCAAGTAATACATGCATTGCTGTTTTCAAAATCACACAATACATTGCAGAATAGAGTGGGAGGTAGTATATCTTATAATTTTAATAAATCAAATATTTTGGTGGTGAATTATTCTGGGTCTAAATTATATAATTCTGCTGCAATAATCACTAATTTGCTTGTTAGAATGCCATATTTCTAAGATCACAAATTTCTCTGTCAGAATGCCGTAGGGGATTTACTATTAATAAATAAAATTAATTTCAAGCAAATATTATAATGAAATTTGGTAGTGGGCGGCCACCAGAGCAAACAATTTAAATTAAAGAAGTCTACATTACCTCAAACATGTCTTGGGCAATTCCATGATTAGGTGGACATGACCCCAAAATTTCAAAGTGTCTTTTTCTTACATTTTTTGGTTGTATATGATTAAAGACACATCAAAATTACTGGAAAGGTTATTTATTTTACTTTGACTGTGGTAAAAGTGGGTTAAAATAGCGAATTTATATTGGTTATATTTTCCTGTGTTATTTCTAATGTAAGTTAAGAAAAAGTTGATTATGCCATTATGAGCATGAAAATACACAAGACCTTACAAACTTATCATATTTATTTAGTGAGTACAATGCTCTAATAGATTTATCATGCAAAATTAAGAATCTGAGTTGCTTATGCCAACAGTGAGTGAAATTAAAAACCATTGGTATGCCATGTAACGTTACTAACCAAAACATGGATTTATTTTTCTATAGAGAGAATGCAATGCCTTATAATATTCCTACTTCAAATTTTTCTCTTCCAGGCAATGCTCTATCAAAATTAAGGAACAAATTTTACAAATATTATATGATGTATTAACTATAAGCAGTCAAAATCTGTAACGTTACTAACCATGTAACGTTACTAACCAGTCTATGATACAGAGTGTAACGTTACTAACCATAACAACAGTGAAATAGACACTTATAAGCTGGCCCTAATCAAAAGTGAGTGAAAGGATATGTAAAGTAAGACAAAAGAGGCCACTTTAGAACAATGGATGATCAATTTTTTTAAAGTAATGTGAGTTATTCAACCATGTGCAGCATCCCATGTGTGCAGCATCTCATATCTATGCTCTATGCAAGAACATGTGCAGTATATGATGTTCAGCGAGCAGTATTTTAGTGTAAACTCCTCATAAATCTTTCTCCTAGAAAGTAGTCATTGGAAAATACAGTTGACTCTACTTTGACGAGCAGCGACCTGTCTTTGGTAAGTTGAATTATTGTAGTAATTATAATCTTAATTATCATTTATACCCTATATCAAGGTATTTTGTTGTACTGAATACACTGTGTACAGTTTACACTGATTAATGATAATGATGTATATTGTATTTACAGTGAAAACTAATATATTGATATAAAACATATATATTGTAATGGATTACATAAACTTACAAGTGTATATTTAATGTAATTACACTGTCCAGAGATGTTTATGTTTGTGTGTTTTTAGGGGTGCATTATGATTAGCCATGTCGGTTGCCATAGAAACTTGTATGTACAAAAAACATCTTTAGTGATGAAGCACTTGCAAAAAGTAGTATTTTAATTTTGTGAAAACTTCTAAGGGATACAACAAGAATCTTAAAACCAATTTTGTGACTGAAATATTTTACAGGTATACTATATTTGTAACAATTGTTTTATCTCATTTGTTTGTGTCATGTGGGAACTTTCCAACACTCATTCAAGTATTCTACTCTGCAATATGATGCAGAAAATGTTCATCTTAATTAATTACTACTTGCCTATCTTTTAGTTCATGAATACATTATATTTTGTTTTTATTTATTTTTCTATCTGTAGGTCATGAAGCAAAATCAATAGTGAACTTGAAGAGGACTGGCAAGTATGAGAAGTACAAAGATAAGAAAGCAGTTACCATGAAGAGGAGCTGGGAGGAGAAAAAGATGCAAGAACATTCCCTACCAAAATGTGTGCAAAAACAGCTCCAAATCAAGAAGAAACTAGCTACAAACAAACATCTCTTTTTAGAATTCTATCTCTCCAATGAGTTTTGTATTAAAACACACATAATTATTTTATTTACACAAAGCTACATGTATTTGAATTTGATACTATGAACAAAGTACTATTTAATTTTTTTGTAAGAATCCGAATGTAACATTAATTGGATTATTGAACAAGTCAACAAATGACCATTTGGATTGATAGATCTCTACTCAATATTTGCCTGCTAAAATACTACAAATATTGAATCTAAATGCTTGCAAATAAACAGTTAAATGGTATTACAAAGTATGCATTATTAACCTACCATTTGATGAACTTTGGTGAACTATGGAATGTATCGGATAAGATATGTTTTCAAACAGTTTTCTTGTTTCAAGTTGTGAGTTAAGAGTTTCTAGTTAAAGAATTTAAAAGTTAAGAGTAATATGGATAGTTAGGTTGATTTACTTGTAATTCCTAAGTATTACTTGTGATTTTGAGGCGAAGGGAGGTTAAAAAAATGATGTTTGGTAACTTTTACCTTTGCACGGACAAAGTGTAACGTTACTAACCGTAACGTTACTAACCATGATTTTGGAGCCTAATGAAAAAAATATGAGTCAAGATGCTTTAATTATTGGCTGAAACATGTGCCAACTAACTAGAAGTAAAATGAATATGGCACTTTGTTGGAATTATCTAAGGTTTTAGAAGACTTCTCATTTGAAAACATTGATTTTTTTCCCATGTCCTTTTTTTGTAACGTTACTAACCGACAATAAAAGTTGCCATGGCGACGCGAATATTATTTCAATTGTGTTCATTTTTTTTTTGTATTATAGACCTAGGGTGGGTGAACATGTTGTAACATGATTGTGACTTGAAATGAATAGATGGTGGTGTTATAGTAGAATATGTTATGAAAATATGCTCTAAATGTAACGTTACTAACCGTGGAATTGCCCTCTTTGTATTTTCCTGCCATACAAATATAAATAGCATAAATACATTTTTTACTCAAATATCCTACCTCTCGATTTCCAGAACTTTGAATATTTTTTAGTCTACTTCAACCAAAATTACTGATATTCTATAGGATATTTATGGAAACTTTACAATTATTGTCAATAGTGAAAAGAGTGTTGGTATTGGTTTTTACTTTTGTTGAATTCTTCTTTTTTCTTTCTTTTTTTACACTGTGTTTGTTTTGTTTTTCATTCATTCTGCCTCAAATATACTCCCACGATTTCCCAAACTTTGTATAGTATTTTAGTTATACTTAAACCCAGATAACCATATAAAATTATATTTTGCATATGTTCATTTATAAACTGTTTATAGGAAATAGTATATTTTTTCCTTTTTAATACTTTTAATTCTCCTTTTTATATAACTTTCCATTTTCTTTATTTCATGTTCAGTTTATATTCTATTTTCCTTTCATTTTGTATTTAAATAGTATCTATTTTATTTCCTCTAATTTTTTTTCTTTTCTTTTCATATATATTTGCCTTGAAAAAAGGAAGGAAGGAAATTAGGCGTAAAAAAGAAGTCTAGGAGCGAGAAACGTTCCCTTTCCGACTGTTCTTGGCTGTGTGTGCTGAATATGGCGCCCAAAGTGCAAATACATGTAGTCGGCATACAGTCATCACAGACGGTTATTAAAAGTACATGTATTTCCTTTAGTTGAAATTGGGCCAAAATAATTTGAAATATGGTACAGAAAGTGCAAATACTTGCACTGGTAGTGACTTTGACAATGAATTTTTGAACTATTGTTACAAAAAAAAATTCCTGAACTTAATGTTATGTTCTGTATGTATGTTCACACAAGTTTATATTTTATTGTTTTTGTTGATACATCATGTATTTATGCACTTCTCAATTATTTTAACCCATTGACTATATGCATGAAATTCAGAACTGTTGTATAAGTATTATTAAAAGAATATTCTAGTTTGGGGCTAACAAGACTTGTTGCCTTTAATATAACTTGCCTGAATGAGCCGACATAGAAACGTATACATTCCAGCTCTAAATAGGTTAATATTGAAAAACCTTGAACAGTATTTAAAACAAAATGAAGAGAGGATATGATATATCACCTATATTTACACCTCATTGCAGTAGGAATTGTCTAGCAAAAGTTCCTGTTTACTGATTGACATCTAGGTAAAGAATGACTATAAGTTAACAGAAACATTTCTGTCTAGATAATATGTCTACTCTATCAAGAAAAGAATGAATTAGCTTATTTTACCAATAACAAACAACAGAAAAGGGGGATATGATATAACACCTAAATATAATTACACTTTTACACCTCATTACTACCATAGATATATTCTATCATAAGTCTTTGTTTACTGATTGTCCTAACAGAAGTATGTCTGTCTAGATGTGTCTTCATCGTCAACCTGCTCCAATATCGATGGTGATTGATTGATAAAATTCCATGCAAAACTAAACAAATGTACTTTTCGCAACTCATTAGTCTAGAAACTGTCTAGCAAAAACTCCTGTTTACTAATTGTCACAAATCTGAATGATCAAAATAGAAACATCTATTGTCTAGATTTATTTGTCTGTACTAACCACCAGGATTGTGAATGATTTGAAATCCCATGAATATGAAAAAGAAATGAAAATAAAAGAGTTATCTGCATCATATTAGCCTAGAAACTGTCTAACAAAAGTTCCTGTTCCTAATTATCACAAGCCCTAATGATAAAAAAGAAACATCTCATTGTTTAGATGTATTTGCCTCTACTACCCACCTAGATTGTGATTGAAATCCCAGGAATAAGACAAATTAAAGTAAATAGAGAGCTATTTGCATCTCATTAGCCTAGAAACTGTTAACAAAAGTCCCAGTTTACTAATTATCACAAGCCCAAATGATCAAAATAGAAACATCTCATTGTTTATAATATTGTATTCGTCTGTACCATCCACCTGTACTGTAACTAAAAATAAGGATGTGGTTTCAGTTACATACAAATTAAAAGTTCTTTGCATCTCATTAGCCTAGAAAATGTCTAACAAAAGTTCCTGTTTACTAATTATCACATGCCTTAATGATCAAAATAGAAGCATCTCATTGTTTAGATTGTATTCGTCTGTACCATGCACCTGTAACTAAAAATAAGGATGTGGTCGGAGTTACAGTTAGCAAGAAAAATATTTTTGTACGAATTAATGATTTCCTGAACACTCATCGATCCTTTCCGGGCCTGTACAATAATTACAAAACCATTTCACGTAATTTGGTTGCGCTAACTCCACTATCTTTTCTTGGTAAAAGAGCATTGTTGTTGCATTGTCTTTGTACTACTTGTGAGAACCTTCGCTTTTGAGAACAGAATATAGTCCTGATATGTTTCAGTTTATCATTTCTCAGGTTTTGTCATTTTCTGTATAAAATGAGGGATAGTGTGTAATATTGGTATAAGTTTGTTTGTTTTCATAGTGCTTCTTGCTTATAAAAAGGAAACAAATAATTCAAATTTATCCTGAAACATATTATCTGCAATGCAATCTATTTATATTCTTCGGTCAGCTATGTCAATGAGCGGAACATATTGATACATCATGGGTCATTTAATAAAAAACACAAATTTATATAAACGTTTATCCCTTTTCACTCTATTACAAAAAAAGGAAAATTGATATACCTTCTTGGTCAGCTAGCTATGAAAATATATATACCTTCGGTCACATGCTTCATATTGCGTGTAACAATCACATGTTCTGGTCATTGGTTTTTATATCCCCTTGTCATGTACCGGTTAGTGTCAATCCGTGTTTAAGTATCCCGTTATGACATCATTTGTCAGTATTACCTTGAGTTAGTCACTTTTGCTTTCCTTTTTATTAAAGAGAATTTGAAAATAATACCAATATGATAACACCAATTTACAAATAGACACCCAGAATGATAAATTGATATTAATTTTTTCTGTGTAAGTCGTATGCGGTATAGAAGAAAAGGCTTGACACATTAATCCGTAACTACTGTACTAGTTAGCAAATACAAAATAAGACAATTAAATGCAATCATGTCATTTATTTTCTTTTTTTTAGTTATTTGATGAGATTTTTGTTTTCCTTTTCACAGGGATTTCAATCTAATCCCATTCACACACCCATTTTTAAAATATTTTTTTTACTGAATCACTTCTTTACTTTATTCAGTTATATCATGATATTTGATGTTCCCAGGTATGACAATGTACTTCCATTCAAACACCCACGTCTAACCTCACACCCACCTCATAAATCCGAAGAAAACAATAAAAATGAGAATAGATCTTTCATTTGTGACAACTAGAATTATATCTCTTCATCAAATCTGTGTTGAATTCTTTTTATGAATAGTGGTTACCTGAAATCAATGACAAAACATAAGCTAAATGTATGTTTATATTTTTAGATATACTATTTTAGTTTAAAAGAATTGTGCAAATATGGTTCTTTTGTAAAACATCACTGTTATTATAGGTTCACTTGATGTCATTTTAATGTATCAATTTGCCTAATGTGTGTGTTTGTTTGTATAAAGGTCTTTAAATAAACAATTATGTGTGTGGGAACTGGATAAACAGAGTCATTAAACATTTGTTTGTACCACCGAACATATCGCTTTTTTCCCCTCAAAGACACAATTTTATTTTGTAATGGTCCATGAAAAAAGTGACAAAATTATCAGCTACATTTGTAAAAAAAAAAAATACAAAATAACTGAATTACTGGTTGATTAACCATGCATATCCTTTGTTTGTTGTCTCTTTTCTCTATATCTCGGCCATGCTCTACCCATCATCCGTACCACTTGGCTTACTACAACAATACTTATGTGTGGGACTACATTAACAGGTGAGTGACTTTTAGTGGATTTTTGCACCTCTTTGTGACAATTGGTTTGAAACTTCTGGGGTGCCGCTCGTTTATAATTCATCTTTTTTAATGAAATATCAGTGAAAAAAAATGAAGGGGGGAAAAAACACGAAAATCATGTGGGTTTCATTGTTCACTTGTTGTAAGCTCTGAACATCAACAGTAAGTGATGGGTGTGTATATGTATGAAATGCTTGTGTGTACATACAACATGCTTGTATGGGTGTGTATATGTATACAAAACATTTTTTTTAAATTTCATAGTCACTAATTAAATTCTCACAATAATCAAGTTTTTGAGAATGAACACACAAATATATACATTTATATAATATCCTATATGCCTTCCCCTTGGAATTCAACATTTTCATGAAGTGATCCATAATCCTCATAAGATTTTCCCAAAGTGATATTTGGGACTTCAATCAAATAAAACACTAGCATCATCGTTAGATCCTTCTGAATGATATGTGAAAGTTTCATCGAAAAAGAAAACTATTAACCTAGTGAAAAAAGATGAAAATTGATGTAGGATTTTTATTACCAACTGCCTAATTGATTTTGACTACAATCGAAAAGCGTTTCGGAACACTTTTCAATTCAATCATCAATATCTCCATAATGAGGCAGACATTTCAAAATCAGAACCCATTTCATTCTTCTGTGACCATAAGTCAAACAATAAGGTACAAGAGAAGTGTGTTCGTTCCAAGTGATTTTCAGTTGGTTGAATTTGACAAAGTCAATGGACCTACAGGAACCTGGTGAGCTATGAACAAAGTGTGTAGGAATTTCAGAATTTCCAAGGGAACAGGTTTAGATGTTGCCATTTCGTTTTTGATAGATCTGGGGGTGTTGCATAAAGAGTTAGAAAAGTCAGAAAACATGCGCATCCAGGCGCATTTTCTTACTTGCGATTAAGCGCAACTTTGCGATTAATCGCAACTCTTTATATGCGACACCCCCCAGTATTGACTAGTTGTGTAAAAGGTATCCTATATTGACTAGTTGTGTAAAAGGTATCCTATTAGGTATCATATATCATCCCCATTCACCTCAAACTCAATATCAATATTCACTCCCATGACTATTTAGCTGTCCCCTTGAGATTCTGCCATTTATTTTGTCCCCTGTTGATCTGCATTGATTGGTCAGACAAAGAGCGACTCAACCAAACTCGCCTCAAACTCAGTATACACTCCCATTCGTACTTAGTTGTTTCTCTGAGTGAAATTCTTCCGCAAGTGCTCGAAGATGTAGTTTTAATCCCTCGTCCATTTGCCTGATCTTTATTGACTGGCCGGACAAAGTGATCGTCTCGTCCCGATTCACCGCAACTCAGACGTGACAAAATCAATTCTGCCCCTTTGTGGATTAGCCGAGTGCTGGGCACCAGCACCACCAACACCGTGTAAACAGTGCTAATATTGCATCACTTCCCATTCTTTTCTTGTCTTCTCTTCTCTTTAGACTTTAGTCCAAGGCTCAAACCTAGCATTAGCCAAATTGTGGCCCACTGGCCAAGGGGCCCTGAAGGCCTACTGGCCTAGGGCCACTCAAATTGTTCTTGGGGCCATCAGAATTTCATTGATTCCAAATTCCGCTTGCCCAACATGACACATTTCAGAATGTATGATGTCCATTTTAAAATTTTGTGTTGGGGCCACCAAGTCCTCTATGTATTTCATTCTAAATAGAAAAGACAACATTATTATGAAACTTCGTCTAAAAATGACATCATAATTGAAATAATCCCTATTGGCCTTTACATTCTCCTCCATGTACACAATGTATTTGGAATTAAATCTGACAGTATATACAAATTATTTATACACAAATTAAGCTTCTTTATTTACTAGGTATAGCAGTGGTATAATATCATGGCCATTATCTTCAAACGTAATCTCAAGTACATTTCCCCTCTTCTGTCCAAAATGTGTAATTAGCAAAGTTGTACAGATCTAGAACGAAGGGGAAAAAATACAAAAAAATTGTGGTTAAAATCATTTGGTACTTCCTGTGGTTGAAGTATTTGACAGCAATTAGGGAATATTTTGTCACTATACTGGCGCCTCTGAGCCCTCTCAGGCTCTCTAACCATCATTAGCGTTTGATACTGGAATAACGGAAATCTGGGTTTTTGCTTCACAAAATGTTTGTGTTGCGCCTGTATAGGTTTGTAGATGAGAATATTGAGTCGTCTGAAATATTGGAGGTATGATGATGAATGTCTTCATTCTTCCTGAATGTCCATTACTTGTTTGACCATCTGAATAATTGTTTGGGGCTTCTTCTTTTTTTAAAATCATATCAAGGATTTTTTTTGTTTTTTTTTGTTTTAAATATGAATGTGGTTTTTTTTCTTCAAAGGATGTGATGTCAAATTGTCAGATTAAAATTAATAATCTAATTTGGGAAATATTCATACAAAATCAAAGATAGCTACATTTACTGAGTTTCTACATGGATATCAAACCCAAAACATGCTTATCTCTAAAGTACAGAAAGTGTCTTGGCACCCTTCTTTCTCTCAACCGACGACGACGACGAGTTGTAACTTGTCCCAGGGCCCATCTTCAAACTTGCCTGGTATGCCAGCGATTCACAAACATGGGGTCCCAGAGAGAAATTATGGAACCCGAGTTTACGATGTGCTTATTTTCTTACAACACAAAGTGACAGCGCCCCTCACAAACCATTCTGCCCAACTCATTGCATTTGATATCAGATGTTCCGTGTTATATTTATTTAGATATGGCAATACCTTGCAGGCTATGGGTTAAAGGATTTTTTCAGTAAAATAAAAAAGGCAGCAAGATGAGGATGTTACAGACAAAATAAAAAAAGAAGAAAAAGGGCAGAAAGATATGTTATGGACCATGTCTATGACCTGTGATCTACACTTTATCATAAACAGTGATACAATTTATGATCCATAGGCATTTGTAAAATAACATGTACCATGAAAGTCAAAGCCGTTTGTTATTTATGAGGTGTTGTGCTGATGGGGGCCCCTGGGGCTGTATACGATGGGGCCCCTACATTTTAGTCTTTAACTCCTTAGCCAATGGGAACCTGTTAAACCCTGTATTAACTCTATGGGGATTGCACAATATAGTAGTGAACAGGTTAAAAGTTAAATCAGTATCCTACAAAGTATAAGCATTTATTGAGTCCTGAACATGATTTGATAAATGCCTGGGGATATGTTTATGGCTCATGCATTCACTTCCAGGTTTGTCCTGTAGATGAACATGGGATATTTCTTCAAGCATTTTATATAATACCATTATATTTACTCTTAATTAAAATCAGTATATAGTCCTGTAGACGGTCCTATACTTCGTGTATTAGACCTGGAGACGTTCTTTAGTACAACGTTTTTTAATTGATTCATATTCTAGAAGGGTTCAGAAGAAATTTCAGCTTTGTTGCCACCTTGGCAACATTGGGCAACTTTTTTTATAAGCATTATAATGTTAATTAGCTAATTTGCATATTTATGAAATAAGGTCAGGGGTCATTGTCTATCTAGCAATAGTACAATATTGATAAAAACAACTATTATAGGGTATTTTGGGGCAAGGATTCCATTTCTGGTGGTCGTTTGTAAGTGCCATATGGGCAACACCCTGAAATCCAAGATGGCTGCCCCTAATTTGCATATTTATGAATATTATTGATTTTTAGTGGCTACAGCCCTTAATAAGCAATAATTCCAGATTATTATTTGTCAGTTATGTTCTAAGTATGTATTTAAGATATCAAAGATTAGTTGTCATCATGGCAACCTCTGGCAATGCATATTATTTGCATAATTAGGTATTTTACCTAATTTGCATATTCTCCCAAATCGAGTATATTGGGAACCCGGAAAGTAAAAATGACAAGTGATACCACTTTTCCAAGGTTTTGGGGGGCAACAGATCCATTTTTGATACTTATTTCCCTGTATCACCATGGCAACCATCTGAAATCCAAGATGGCTGCTCCCCAAATTACACATGTTATGATACACGGCTATATTCTTTCGGTTATATTAGATCAATATCATAATGTTTGGACTTTTAATTATTGGAAATAGGAACTAGAATACTTGAATCACAATGTAGTTGTTTGCTTACAATAAAAAAATCATACTTTTGTAAATGAAATGCCATTAAAGTGGCAAATAGCATTTTTCCTTTAAAATGACAAAGGCGGCCATCTTGGATTTATGTGGGTTGCCAAGGTGATACGTCAAATTAAGTATCATGAATGGATTTGTTGCCCCCTAAAACCTTGGAAAAGTGGTATTACTTGTCATTTTTACTTTACGGGTTCCCTATATACTTGATTTTGGGGAATATGCAAATTAGGTAAAATACCTAATTATGCAAATTTTATGCATTGCTAGAGGTTGCTGAGGTGGCAACCAAGCTAAATTATCTTTATCACACATGTAGAACATGATTGAGGAAAATAATCTGTAATTATGGCTAATTAGAGGCTGTAGCCACTGAAAATCAGTAATATTCATAAATATGCAAATTAGGGGCAGCCATCTTGGATTTCAGGGTGTTGCCCATATGGCACTTACAAACGAGCCACAGAAATGGAATCCTTGCCCCAAAATACCCTAGAATACTTGTTTTTATCAATATTGTACTATTCCTAGATAGAAAATGACCCCTGACCTTATTTCACAAATATGCAAATTAGCTAATTAACTTTATAATGCTTATAAAAAAAGTTGCCCAATGTTGCCAAGGTGGCAACAAAGCTGAAATTTCTACTTAACCTTTCTTGAATATGAATCAATAAAAAAACGTTGTACTAAAGAACGTGTCCAGGTCCTAGACAAATCTACACGACTAATACTATTGAAGCATTTTTGCAGTCCTGAATATGATTTGATAAAAGCCTGGGGAGCCCTTGCATTTCAATGTACGATCTATCATTTAAGATAAACTTGTGATATTTCTTGAAGCATTTTAGGCACAGTAATACCAGTGTGTCTTTAAAATGAAATATTTTGCTTTGCTGCAAGTTAACAAGCTATGCATACGAAGAGACTTTACACATTTAATAACATGCTAGATACATCATTATAATGTAGATGCAGTAACTAAATGTTTACCTGCTCATTATGTAACAGCTTCCCCTCCAGATAGATTAGCTTATTTGTCATGTCGGTTTCCCAGGGCAACCCAGTCGCAGTCGCATGCATATCTTCAAAATATATTATGTAGACATTATAATGATGGTGTACTCTAAAATTTATGACAGACGAAGATAATTAGTTTTTCTCAGGTACCCCAAATCTATCCTTGCTTCATTAATGATGATGTTACTTTCTCATTAACCTGCAGAAAGCGAAATTGAATAGCCAGAATCCACTTTTAACCAGCTTATATAATCCCCCTTTACATCGACAATAGCAAGAACTTGGTATGAAGTGCCTATATATTCAATTCATACAATTTATCTAATGTATTGCATGCATTGAATTCACTGAATAGTTTTTATTCAATGAGTATTGTGACTAGAGTCAACCAGCACTCAAAGGTTTAACCTTATTAACCTATAACTATTGTTATTATTCTTTAATTTGTCATTCTGGTCATGAGTGCAGAATATTAATGGTGATAATAATTCAATCCCATCTACTTGTAGAGGAAATTGGTTTATAAATACCTACAACTCAGTGTTTAGATGTCAGCAACCTTTAATTTTGAATGAAATGTACACAAATTCAGGAAAATAATTTAGATTTGCCCTTTTCTGTTTTCCACTTTAAAGAGCAAGTATACAAACATTTGGCTCGTAAAACTCAGACGCTTATTGTTTCATTATCAAATGGTGCATGCAAGAGAGATAGTAGGAATTGTGACGACAAAAGAAAACTTCTGACAAAAGCAGATCATTGCAAAGAAGGAAGGAAAAAATAGTTCTAAAACCACCTTTCTGCAGTCACTGGTCTAGCCACCAATTATACAAAATTTTGTATTATAAATTGCTATGAGTGAATGAGGAAAACAGATTTCACCAACCTCACCTACTCAATAACCATGTTACAAATGGTATGCTTGTATACATTGTATATACAAATGATTTTATCAAAATCATTTTGCATCAACCCCCCCCCCCCCTTCCATTCCTTGCCTGCCTCAAAAATATACAGTTTTGTATTATAAATATGAGTGAATGAGAAAAAACAGCATTCTGAACCAACTTCCCATAGTAAATTTCTAGCTGCAAATTGTACCCTTATGTACATGTATTTGTAAATGATTAGATAACAATTATTTTGCAAAAATTAATCACAATTTTGTATTATAATATATATATATAAGCGAAAAAGGCTGAATGCGATAAACAAGCAAAAAACCTGCAGAACCAACCTTCCCTAGACAGTAATCTAGCTTGAATTATACACTTTAATTTGCATCAGGGAGGACCACCTCTCTGTACTACATAACTGTTGTGATCAATGAAAAGGATGTTTTGGTAGACAGTGGCGTAGATAGGTGTAGTTCAAGGATGTAAGCAGACAAAAAAGGGGGTAAAGTGATTACCCGATTGAAGATGATTGTATTTGTTATAACATGGATTCTCCATAGACCCCAGCCTCAGTAAGTTGGGGGACCAGCCCTGAGCGGGTTAACCCATTGAAGATGATATGATTTGGTATATAAAGAGACAAGATAGGAAGAGGGGTTGGACAGGGACTAGAATGGGGTGAAGAGGGGGTATTGATGGGGTCTAATGGAGCGGAATTCCCCCATTGAACTTGCGGTATGATTTCTTAAATTTTTTCCTCCCGTTTTCTTTCATAAATTTGTTGTATTTTTTCCTTCCTTAATTATCCTGTTGTACATACAGTATATGTAATTTCTCTTTTGATTTTATTTGTTCTGTTTTGTGTCTATGTGGTATAGATTCTTTTGTTAATTTGTTGTAATTTCTCTTTTGATTTGATTTGTTCTGTTTTGTGTCCACGTGGTACGGTTTCCTTTGTTAATTTGTTTGTATTTTCTCTTTTGATTTCGCTGTTGTACAAATGTGGTTTGATTCATTTGATCTGTTGCATGTATTTTTCTCTTATTTTTATTCTGCCATCTTGTCTGTGTTTGTGTATTTTGTTTATCCCTCCCCCTTCTCCAATTAGTAACCAAACAAGGCTTATTTGTGAATATGAGAATATAGATTGAGTCCATAGAAATATTATGAATGGGTGGGTTCCTAAATTTTCTCTGCATGAACTCTGGAGAGCCATGTTGGGACTTTATTTTGATGAGAAGTTGTAGAGTGTGACATTACATTTTAATACTTGATTTAATTGATTCTGATTTGAGCATTACACTTACATTATGCGTTATCACATCGATGTACATTGATCCATTCTAAACTAAGTGATGTTGGTATTTAACATGCATTCTCCATAGACCCTAGCCAATTATTGCATATCATGCTTACAAACTGATAGTTATATTTGATGTAAGACACTTTTCTGCTCTTAAAATGAGTAACAAAATGATATTTGATTAATTAACTTGAATTACTTTGTGGTCTAGAGAAGAGAGGCAGATTCAATAAAGGAAACTAATCAATTTGTTTTAATTAATATTTTTACCAATATTTTCCTAGATCTATTTGTTTAGCTTGTAATACTAATATATGAGCAAGAATTTGTTATGAGGAGTGTTATCACACACACTTTTTGTATGTTTTGTTTAACCTGTATTTGAACTTTAGACTTTGATTACTGAAGATAAGAAATGAGTAAGCAAGAGCAAAGGAAAATGTTCAGTTTTTAAATGGAAAGCCAAATTTGTTTTCAAAATCTTTTAAACATGGAGATCGTCAAAGGATTCTACAATTATGTACCCTAGTATGGGGGCGGGAAAACACACTGATAACAGATTTTGATACACCTACACCAGCGAGATAAGATAATTCTGTATTTTGTCCCAACTTATTTAGAGCTAATTTCAGGATATAATTTTGTTGTCAAGTCTGTCTCCGAATATAATAATTGAAAAATGAATTGATTAATACCACCCCCTCCCTCACCTGGCAACAAAAGATGGGCGTATAGAGCAAATTATGCGCATGTCCCATTGTTCAATTAATTAGCGCAGAGATGAGAGAATTAAAAAGGACATTCACATTTTTGGCTATGTCAATCAATATTTAATTAAATACATAAACTTCATTCACAATTAAGTGGGGTGGTTCCATTTCAATGCTTCAGTCACATGCAATTAAATTATGAAAATATTCTTCACCCTCTTCTAATAGAGCAATTTGCAAATTAAATTTTGATAAATTCTGAACCATTCAAAACTGGTCACATGACACAAAAAACTTCATTAATAAAATCATCCATTTAGAATATAAATGTATCTAAGTGGGGTGGTTCCATTTGAATGCTTCACTCACATGAAATGTATGTGAGCAAATATTCTCCGTCCAAGCTCACTTTTATCGAGTTCTGATTTATAGTTCTCACCGGTCCAAAACTGTTTGGTGGTCGTCAACGCTTCACGCGTCAGGAAACACACCTGCCCCCATTGTTTTGGGTTAATGACAGTCGGTTGATGGGAGCCCTCGTGTGGTTGGAGTTTGCGGTCGGCGATTGCATCGGTGGCGGAGGCGGTAGAGAGAGAAACAAGATGTGGACCGGAACGTGTTCAGTGTTTTGGTCCACCTCTCCATGCTGCTTTTGCGCTTTGGGCTTTTGGCTTTCCCCCGACTGCGATGAGCGCAAGAGAAGTCTTGCGTTAAACCGCCGTGAATTGACTCAAATCATGTTGCAAGGTCAGACCTGGGATCAGTCTGACTGTGTGTGTTGCAGTGACATGCTTTATTAAACCAGTTCAACACAGTATGATTTTGGTATAACATGCATTCTCCATAATCTCCAGCAATGCAGGAATGAATTTTGTATTTTAGGGGGCTACTTTTTCAATCTGATGGATATCACAAAATATTTTACATAATACCCTATGGTAATTTTAGGGGCTACCTACTGAATTTAGATGACTATTTTGAAAATTAGGGGGCAAAATCGCGCTCCTACCCTTGTCTCCAGCATGAGTATTTTCGGGACCACTACACCCACCCACACCACCAAAACATTTGCACATAACATGCACATAAATACAAACAATAGCACAAGTACTAAGAACAAATGGTGGCCAATCCCATTATATGGGGAACAAAATGACTGGTTTCTAGCTATCAACCCCCACCGCCGTCTATATATTTCTTTCATTCAGAAGAAAGGGTATCCTGTAGCAGTATAGACCTGTGCCAATTGTCAGCCAACCCTGTAAATAGTGAGAAAGACTGGGGCATAACTCTGTCTGACCTTTGACATTGTCCTCACCTGTCCTCAGATGACCTTCTCTTGATCTTCATAATCTTAGAGAAGTAAGTCTGTCCAGATTTTTGAATTATAAAATTTGAAATATCTACTTCGACTGGATGAATGGGAATCTGCATCAATTTATTAGAGAAGAAATGTTGAGGGTTGAATTGTTTTCATTCTAGAAAATGGCACTTGGGTATCCTGTAGCAGTGCATGCCTGTGCCAAGTGCCAGCTGACCCTGTAGACTGGGGTATAACTCTGTCTGACCTTTGACCTTGTCCTCACCTGTCCTCAGATGACCTTCTCTTGATCTTCATAATCTTAGAGAAGAGATGTTTAGGGTTGATTTTTGTTTTCATTCTAGAAAATGGCACTTGGGGTATCCTGTAGCAGTGCATACCTGTGTCAAGCATGCCAAGTGCCAGCTGACCCTCTAAGCATTGAGGTAGACTGGGGCATAACTCTGTCTGACCTTTGACCTTGTCCTCACCTGTCCTCAGGTGCTGGAGCACCATGTGATACTTTTGTGTGTTTTATTGTACAGTTGCATGGATACCCTACTACAAAGTTGAGCATTTTAGGCACAATGGGAGGGCCGGATACATAATAAATAATGTTTCCTCTCCCTATTTTCATGCAGTGTACTGTACATCTTGCACAACTTCTTTGTCTAATGTTGTGCATACATATGAGAACATGCTTAACCCATTGAAGATGATATGATTTTGGATATTACACTCATTTTTCAAAGGCCCCAGCCTGAGTACATTCAGGAACAGTTCTGAATGGGTCAATCATAAAATAAATCAAAATTTCCACCATTTTTTTGTCTTTCTTTCATCTCTTGTGGTATGTACTGTTCAAAAGGTGTACATTATTTCATACTGTGAAAACTATGGATGAATGTTTGCAAGTCTCTAGAAGAAGATAAAAGACAACCCTGGCATGATGAAAAACTTCCAGGTAGATTTTGGCACACAGCTGGTGTGGAAATCCACTCCCCAACCCATATGGTGGTACCTTTGTTTTGACTCTGCGCCAAGGGAATCCCTTTGACTGGGTTGTGGGGTCAGGACCTATTCACATCTATATTTTAAATCTCATCTATGAATGTTTTTAGTTTTTAGTTTTTTTACATCATTTAAAGTCGGAGGCAATCTTCATGAAAATGTGATGGTTTGTAAAAGAAAGATCCACTCCCATCTCCTGTATGGTACATTGGTTATGACGCAGCACCAAGGGATTCCCTTTGAAAGGGTTGTCGGGTCAAAACCTGTTTACATCTACAGATGAAAGTGATCACTAACTTTGTAAAATTCAACCAAATACACTTGAAGCTTTTCACATCTCCGTGTACCTTGTTGTTTGGCTTTATATGATTGAATGACAAGCGTTCCAGGAATGCTTTTGAACGAGAATCAATGGGCAGTGGGTAATGACATTTCACATAAATTTTAACCTTTTTTTACTTGGTAAACATTGCTCTTTTGATATGATATGAAAATATCAAATCATTTAGAAGAATATTACAATGATACTGTTATATGATTAAAGTCTCAAATATCAATTATGGACAGATCTTACAAAGTTGTAATGGATCACTTTAACCCCTTTAGGATGGGTCTTATGGTTGACAGGCTGGGGTCTTATGGAGAATGTGTGTTATTACCTCCACACAACGAAGTTGGAGGAGGTTATGTTTTCGGTCCCGTTTGTCTGTTCGTGTGTTCGTCGGTTAGTGTAGACTTCAAGTGTTCTGGCCCTGCGCAGTCCTCGAGCGTTGGCGGAGGTATGCACTCCGTGAGTGCACTCTGTCTAGTTTCTGATGTGAAAGTTCTGTTTGGGGGAAGATGAAGGAGGAGGAGAAGGAGGAGGAGGGATTTCTCCCCAAATCCTCCAGAGAGACTCACCTAACACGGCAGGAATGTGGCCGCCGAGGTCAAGTTAAGTCGGCCTCAAGTTTGACTCTCTTCCTTGAGAAAATAGTCAGGATTTACTTGCCTGGTTGAACTTTGAAGAAGAAGCTTTGGTTTGATTTTATGATAACGATGGCTTCCATTTGGTTTGTTATGCTCCTACCTATAGGTGCTTGTTATTATATGCATGATTTTTTTCTGTTCAATGTTTATGACATAAAATAGCATAAAGTCAGATTGTTTTGTTTACTTGGTAAACTTTACCATGGTACATGTATAGGTTTAATTTATTTGTACTTCACATTGATGTCACAGTAAATATGTAATTAACATTTATTACGAGGCTGGAATGTGGCCATGGAGGTCAAATATGTCTAGTCAGCCTCAAGTTTGACTTTCATTGTTGAGAAAATATTCAGGATTTTGTTACTCTGAAGAAGAAGCCCCTTTTTCATGCTCATACCACTTGGTGTTCGCTATATTGTAAATGATTATTATTTTTTTAAATTATTTATTTAGGTAACTATGGTACATAACTATTTGCACTCCACATTATTATCACAATAATATGTCATCTACATTTCATTAATAGATACTGGTATGTGGTCACAGATATCATATAAGCAGGGCTCGACACTAGCACTTGCCCGCTTGCCCGGGGCAAGTAAAATTGCATAAATTGTGCAGTTTGCTTGCCAATTGGGCAACTAGATAATTGTTAAACTACGAGAGAACAATGTAGTTTCATACATGTAAATCTCATCTAGAAGTAAGAGGGCAAGTAAATGTAATATTTGGGCAAGTAAAATTTCAAAATTTATGATTTTACTTACAGAAAAAAGTTAGTGTGGAGGTGCTTATAAGTTAATATAAATTTGATTAGCGACGTTATTGAAAAGGTTGGCATTGACTTTCACTGAATACTTGAAAATGTATTTACAGAACAAGTTTTTGTACATTGTTTTTCTTGTGCCTCTGTTGGTTAGTACATATATTTACATACATTCCTAATAATGGGTATAGCCCCAGGAATACGAGGTAATTAAACTCACTTAATGCCGCAGGAATGTGGCTGGCTTCCTAGGTCACAGAAAAGTGGGCTATGAGTTTGACATTCTCACTCTCAGTTGGGATTATTATTCGTTTGCATGCTAGGTTGAACATATTGTATTCCTTGTCTGGTACATTTTAGTTATACCATAGACGTATGGTTATACCTTGTGGACTCTAGGATTCAATATTTGATTTATGGAATAGGAAATAGGAATGTTCCTTATATACTCTGTTTGGTGTTCCTTCCACGATTCTGCAATCCATATATATTTTGTACATAGTCCTCCAGGTTCTGGTATATGCAAAGTGTTACTGCAAAATGTTGAGACAGTGGGAGCTTTCCTTTTATCGCAGAAGATTCAGTAGTATTTCAAGAAATATCCTTCATGCCTAACCAGAATAATATGGAAGCTTTCTCGTAAAGGGGACATTTCTGATAGAGGATGGTCTGAATGGCTTTATCTCACTTCCAATGTATGTGCGTGCATACATGTAATATTAGTGTGCAATGCTAGTATTAATGTATCTCTGTTCCATTTGGTACTAGAAGGGTTTATGTTACAAAACATGAAAGCAATAAAAAGAAAGCCTAGCCTTGTCCCGATGTTTTTATTATTGCATTTCTGAACAGGTTTGAGCTCACACCATCTATTTCATCTCCTGTAGGTTGAGACAGGGTCAGGGAGAGGATTTAGACAAAAATGTGCTCCACATTTTCTGTTTCTAACTTGGTCATTTCTTTTCTGTGTAACTGGTCCTGAAAAATGTTTTTGACAGAATTATAGTGAAGCTGTAGTGAAGACAGTTAAGTAACTCTGTAAATAGTTACTAGATTCATGTAAATGAAACATTAAAGGCATATATTCGTGGGTTAAAATGGGTAGTCAGCAAATTCCAACTCGCACTCCACCGTAATCTCCCGAGGTAAACTCACGATATGTGTTGGATCGATCGAACAGCGGTGCTTCGAAATATCTGAACACGGGCCTTCTTATGAAATTGCATGCAGCACACAGCTGGTATCTGTATACCGAGCGAGTTTCTCGAGCTGTCACCTAAGCCAAGGCAATACATATCGCTGATAAGATCAAACAGAGGCACTTTGAAGTCGGTGCGGTTAAGCGTGTTATGTAATATTTTCACTCGTAAACATCTCTGATGGATCTCCATTCGACTAGTACAAATATTCCAAATGCGACTATTTTTGATGCATTTTCGACTCGGGTGTTCGGAAGTGGGACAGTTTGCGATCGCTACTTATAACTGATAACTGAGCCAATGGGGATTACGTACCGTGCGTAAAAGTGCGCAATATGGATCCACACGTCTAGTATACTGGTCTGAATTCCCTTTAAAATATCTGGCTTATACCCCTTGGTTAAACACCATAACCAATTATTGGGGGGGGGGGGGGGGGGGGGGGCGGTGGTCCACATTTAGCCTTTAACTGGGCTCTATTTTTCTTGTAAAACTGGGGAATTTTGTTCACTGAATCACTTCAAAGTTCTACTTTATTAAGATTCACTGAAATGTAACAATTCAAATATCTTTTTTTAACCCTTTGGCTAAACATCATGAGCAGTTATTTAGGAAAAGATGTGTTCCACTTTTCATCTAGGACTGGGCTCTTTTTTCCCTGATGAAAGTGGGAAATTGTATTTGACTGAATCACTGTTAAAGTTCAAGTCAACGAAGTAACCGTATAGGGTTACCAGATTCACCGAAAAAGTAACATTAATAAACCCTTTGGCTAAACACCATGAGCAATGACTTGGGAGAAAATGTACTCCACTTTTATTTTACAGCTTGCGTCTTTTTCCCCTGTGAAACTGGCAAATTGAATTTGACAGAATCACTGGGAAATTTAAAATGGTGATGTAACTCCATACACCATATTCACAAAAATGCAACATTAACATTGAAATAACCATGTTTTAACAGTTGTTTACCCCTTGGCTAGGTATCACATGAGGATGATGATATCAATATATGTTCTAAAAATAAGATTGGTTTCATGAATGTATTTTTTCCCTCTGGGTGTAGAGTAATGGCAATATTTTCAAAGAGGGCTACCCCCTACCCTGCCTCCACAGGCTCCACCTTCCAATGTATATTATTGACTGCAAGTTCTTGGGGTGTGTATTTATGATAGTTAACAACACTTCATTTCAATATTTGCTACCAAAAGATTTTATATGATTATTGAGGTAGCATGGTCTGAAAGATTGGGAGGGGGGGGGGGGGGGGGGGATCTCGTTCTATTTCTTAAATTATTGAATTTATATCCTTTTGTCTTTATCTAATTTTTCGTCAAACTAATGGGAATGGATGTTTAAATGCACTCATTATTTACAAAGAGAAAACATTAGACTGAAACGCTTTTCAAAACACTAACTTAATTAGAGCCAGACAGGTGTATCTAACCACACCCGTAGTCTGTACCAAATTCTCACCAACCCCCCCCCCCCCTCCCCTCCCCCCTCAAAAATAAGGTGAAGTAGGGGAGGGCATGCTATGATAGAGGTGAAGAGCTTACAATTGAACTAGATATCCTTGACTCTTGCACCTACGGAAAAAAGTTTTTCAACACCGCGATCATGTGACGAATGAAACGTGAGATTCTGTATAAACTATGTGTGTTTCATTTTTGCTTTTTTTATCGTGTTTTATCATTTTGTTTTTGTGTTTGTCATTTGTTACTCATTTGTGTTACATTTTCATGAGCACTTCATGTGGGGATTGTTTGGCTGGAGGGGTAGACATGGGGTCAGACAGGGTGTGACGTTTTGCTTCAATTGCAGACAAATGTTCGCCACTCATATTTGTTTAAGGAACATTTTCTTGATGATCATTTTCTTGGTGATGATAAATAAGGATGAATTGAGCTAAAAAAAATAATGAAATTGGAGGAACTCTTAGACGCTGACAAAAATATACCAGAGAAACTAGCATTTTGGAAATGTCACTTTCAACATTTTCTTGATGATCATCATGATAAGGATGAATAAATTGAGCTTAAAAATGTATGAAATTCGAGGAACTGCAGAAAATGTACCAGAGTTAATAAACGTTTGGTAAAAGTCACTTATAACTTTGAAACTTTTCTATCTGTACATGAATACAGCGAGTTATTCATAGAAGCATAGTATGGTTGGGTTTGGGGTGCAATTGGGGTGTTTCTACATTTTGTTTAGGGTTTCCACTTATTAAAGTTTTTGGGGGTCTTCTTTTCATAGGTATTTTGCTATTTGAACATTTGAGATTGAAAATGTGCTGTATAAATGCATAATTGTATCATTATTTGGTATACTTTGTCTGTGATCTATCAAAACCAGAATTTGGGGCGTAGGATTAGGGTAAATGTTTAGGTTTCGGGGTCAAGTTAAGAGTTAGGGACATTAGGAAGTTTCATGCATCAAATAGACCAAATGAGGCATAGACCGAATGGATTTAGACTAAACAGAGGTACATGTAGGGATATAGAAGTTTCATGCATCAAATAGTTAATAGACCAAATGAGGCAAAGACTGAATGGATTTAGACTAAACAGAGGTAGGGATATAGAAGTTTCATGCATCGAATAGTTAGACCAAATGAGGCAAAGACTGAATGGATTTAGACTACACAGAGGTAGGGATATAGAAGTTTCATGCATCGAATAGTAGAACCAAATGGATGTTCAAGACTAAACGAGCAGAGTTAGGGACATGGAAGTTTCATGCATCAAGTAATAGACCAAATGAGAAGAAGACTAAAAGGATTTGGACTAAACAAAGGTAGGGATATAGACCAAATCAGACATAGATTTAGACTAAATGAACAGAGTTAGGGAAGAGGAAGTTTCATGCATCAAGTAGTAGACCAAATGAGGCATAGACCGAATGGATTTAGACTTTACGAACACAGACCGTTTCAGATCAACCGTAGTAGTAGCACTTTATTATGAAGAGATTGGATACTTCTGAATTATAATAGAGGACTCAGTGACCGAACATAAAGAGATGGCTGCAAATTGATAGTAAGATTGGAAAGGATTATCCTTACCCCTACTATTATGAATCTATAAAGGATGGAAGCAGAAAATGATCGCGAGGATAATGAGATATCAAGCAATAAAAAAAAAAAGGATGAAATTTCCTTTGGGAAATAGATTGGTTGGCCTGGCTCACACTGCATTACATTCATACGTTTATTTTTATTTTTTTATTAGAACGGAAATACTCTTGCTACATCTCTTTATTTCTCGAGTGGTAGGATTTCCTTTTGATAACAAGCAATTGATCGGGAGTATCTCCTTAGTTTATTGATGGTGAATCCCGAATTCTACTAAAGTTTGTGAATGAAGAATGACCCGTTTGTAAGGTGATGGAAAAGGTTGATTGTAACTATCATGCACTGGCCCATTTTGACAATAACATTTCCTACAAGTATCTTGGATCCTCCCCTCCCCCAGACTACCTACTCATTTATTTACCCTTATCCTTTAACTTAAAAAAAGGGATATCCCCTTGCCCTTATGCAAGATGTCAATCTGTTCAAAGCTGTACGAATTCACATGCTGGTTTTGTTTTAGCAAGGAGTTTTAGTGACTATGTCTTATAGTTGTCAGTTGCTGTACATTTTTGTTTTTCTTCAGTGCCGTATTATGTGGTAGTCTTTTCATTACAGTGGATTTACGTAATAAGAAATCATGCAGACATAATGTAATGATAATCTTCTGCTCTCCCCCAGCCCACCTACTCATCTATTCTCCCTTATTACAGCCACTGGGGTATCTGTGGTCAAACCATTTTGCTAGGGGGGGGGGGGGGGGGGGGCGCATAGAGAAGAAAATGTTCCACATAAGGAGTGGGGGGAGAGGGCAGAGGGGAAAAAAGGATTCCCCATGGGGGGGGGGGGGGGGCTCGAGGATGTATATTGTTGACTATTTCTTTATTTCTTTTATTTCTGGTAAGTATTCACAGGGGGGGGTGGGGGGGCAAGAGTTAATTTTATTATTTCATTCAGCAAATAACATACCAAACAGGACAGGAAATATGCATTCTCTCATCTTCAGGCTTGGGAAAAAGATGAGAAGATGATGAATTAGGTGTGCGGTAACCCCAATCAGTCGAGGGATTGTTTCCGTTTCCGCTATAACCGCTAGACAGTCATGAGTCGCTTTTATTCATTCTTTCTCTTCAGTCATTTCAACCCCTTGACTGTAGGAACCTAGTGGTTTGTTTCTGACTCTCATTCACCTCTTTTTTGTTTTCGTCTCGACACAACATGCCGGCCACAGAACAGCCCTCTCCAAGACAGTGATTACGCTTTGGGCAGAGTATCTCATCAAGATCTCTGTTGGTTAATAAAGAAAAGAGATTATGGGTTCTTTTAAGTCACAGAAGTCTTCTTTTTGTCTGGGCGGTGCAAACGAAGAAAAGAAGAGATGCAACTCAATCGGCAGTGAATGGATGGAATCCTGTCAGAGTGGTTAAAGTGATTTGCGGATTACTAGTGGCCCGTCTCCACCAATTTTGTTTCTTGATTTTCATCTTTCAGATTTTTGAGACGACCTGAATCACTGATGAAATGCCAGTAGCATTCTCCAAAGTCTTATTTAGATCAACAAAGGTTGAATCAGTCAGCAGGGGGAAAATTTACGTTTATTTTTCGTGGGCTAACTTTCAAGCTCAACTGCATGAAATAGCAGTCTCAATTTTGTTTTGCATTGAAATCTAGATGCAAATTCACAGGGCCTCCTTTATGATTTTCAGGGGCTCTTCTTGGCATTGTGGGGACTAAATTGCTCAGAGCCCCCGTGTATTTTCTCACTTTGACTTTATTTGGATATATACCAAAGGTTTAATCAGTACTTGCTATCCACTGTTCCTGCTTAGTAGCAGGATGAATCTATTGCTAGTTTCATCAGACTTAATTGATATGCAACCATTCATATTGGGTACATTATTTGAGAAATTCATCCGCCAAAGAAGGTGTGATTTTATATTATATATAAAGGCAGATATTGGTGTGGACATGATAGTTTCAGTAGCTAACAAAGTGTGAGAGAACGGGAATCTGTTTCCTTTCACTATTGTGATAATTCAAAGGACTTAGCAGCTCTCTGCTATATCTGTGTAAAAAAAAGGGGATTTTTCATCCACCCACCCTTTTGTTGTTATCTTTCTTCGGAGGCATCCAATTCGTCTGTAGGTGTTAGGCTAGACGGATCATACTTATTTACGCTGCAAGATTTTGCAATGGTAGCCTATCATGCTGGGGCTATGGCATAGCAGGAGTCACCTTAGATCCTAGAGATGGGGGGGGGGGGGCAAAGGTGGAGGGGGCGGGGGCGGGGAGGGGGCAAAGACAGAGGTGGACAAGGAGGACTCACAAATAATTTTTGTAATGTTTTTTATTATCACTTATGTACATCAAGACCTGTTGTAGCATACAACAGTACTACATTTATTGGCTGCACTTTGTGAAGAGAGAGTTAAAGTAAGGGGGTAAGGAATTTGTTTGCCCCCCCTCCCCCCCCCCCCCCCCCCCCCACACTTCCCCATATCCCACTGACTATAAGATGATCGGATCACAAATTTTGTAATCATGTATTTTTCATTCTGCTAAATTGGATGGATAATCCCACATTAATCCTTCTGTAATGGTGGTTTATCATGTATACGGGTAATAAAGGCAAGATGCCTTTTGGGGAGTTTTTTTTTTGGAGGGGCGTCTTGTTTGGTTTGTTGTACTTTTTAGTAGACATTTCTTTATTTGGGGTTGATTTTTCCTTTGTCCTTACCACACTGTGTTTAAAAAAATGGGAGATTATTTCATTTATTATTCAGGCAGGAAATGGCATTCTTTGATAGAAGTTTACCCTTTATTTGATGCGTCAAAATATGATTCATTGGGAGTTGAGAAATAATTAACTTGTACTGATTTAAATACAGAATGAAACATGTGTTAAATTTCTGTCATATGAATGTTTTGATAAATGCATGTTGTTAATTTTAGCGTGAGAATGAATCATTTGAAAGCAATTATATGGTCTACAGAAGGAAGAGAGAGAGTACAGTTAGAGACTTGGTAGTAAGCATTTGGCCAATATTTATACACAAGTTTTTTTTTTCTTCACCATTTAGATTTGATAAATTGCAGTTTTATATGATTATGAAAACAATGATAATCGTTGACTGAATGCGACTGTGTGGAACATGAGATTACCACATTCAATAGTAATGATCATGAAATTAAAGAGCGGAAAACGAGTGTTGTTAACTTTTTGAGATCATATTCTCATATTCTCATATTTCCCTTTATGAAATTAATCACAAACTTCAATGCATATTTCAAAAGTATGCTACATATCGTATTAAAGAAAACCAGCTTTTGTTGTTCCACAGCCGAAAAACCTTTCATGCCCTTTTCCCCCTCCGACACCTGTTAACCAACTTCAAACATCATTTTATCAAACTTACGTTGATTATTAAATAGAAGCAAAGGACAATATAAACGAATGTAAAAAATATTTGCAACACATACATGTTTACAAGGTGTCAATAAACCAATTAAGCTTAATTTTGTAAATATTCTCATGTATCCGTGAGTGGAGCTGATTTTTTTTAAAGAGTTTGAATGATATATGATACCCGAGATGAACTCCCTCGAAGGTTATTCAACAACCAACAGACCTTTTCTGTCCTATTTTTTTCTCTCAAAAATATTAACTTATATGTCCAATGTGCAGCGATGTAAAAATATAGAGAGTATTGAACAAACCAAACCAAATGTAATGACACACTCAAAGGAGGGGGTCAATAAACCAATTACTCTCCATTTTCTTTTGTATTTGAAAAACCAAACCAACTGCACCATTTATGTATTAAAGGTGTCAATAAGCCAATTTATATAATTTGTGCAGATTCTCATATTTCCTTGAGTGGGGCTCATCTCAAACTCATTTGAAACTTCAACATGATTTTTTTATTTTGATACATAAACTTTTCTGTATTTAGGTAGGTCTGCAAGCCATCACACCTTTTTTTCCCCATCCTTTTTGTTCCCCCAGTCACGCAAGTATTGAACTTGTGAAATGCACTTTATTCCAACAAAGTGTCAAACGTTTGTTGATTAAAAACAAAATTCTGGCCCCTTACCAACCTCCTTGATTTTGTTACAACATACTGTACATCTGAATTTCACCGCACATCTTGTTTTCCCTCTTGGCCATCTAACATAGCAGGATATTTTCTCACTTTTTACACTTCCTTTGGCCTTGTTCTCATTAGTGATAGTGTTACAACTTTTACCTAAATTAAATGGAACATGTTTGCATGCCTCGACCAACAAGTGGCTGGAGGCATACTAACCCCGTGTTCACACACAAACATTTCATCCCTTAATCATGACTAAAGAATCAGCAGCTGACTATAGAATCAGCTGCTGATTAGCTATACGATGAAATTCGTGTGTCTGAACGCTGATTAACGAAACGATCGTTAGTCATGACTAACGAAACACGGGTTTTATCGTCGTTTCGTACGAGAGCTGACTATAGAATCACGCTCTGTTCGTGTGTGAACAACCACATCTCGCTTAATCATGATTAGCTATACGACTCGTAACTAACTGGGCGTGGCTTAACGTGAACGTTCGCGCGAACAGGACAACACACTGCGCAGTAGCAAACTGCGCACTTATACGATGTTCGGTGCACCTGGAAGCCAGCTGTTGTGGAATATTGGCTTTGTGTGTGAACGTAAGAGGTAGTTTGGTTTAATCATGACTAACGATACGTCGTATCGTTAGTCATGATTAAGGAATGAAAATGTTTGTGTGTGAACACGCTGTAAGTCAACCGTTCATCTAACATGATTAATTTGTTAATATTAGGTGACTGATTTACATTTATTGGCCATAACATTACATTTCATATATTTAACTGTCTATTAATATTCAAAATCTCAATCTTGTTATTGATAAAAACTGAATTTATTGATAAAGCTTAACATCATTGGGCCCCATTACAGACTGGGTTGCAATTGATTGTAAAGTTGCAATTGATTTCAAGTCAGAAAATATGCACATTCAACCAATCAGATTTGCGCATTTAGTCACATGATCTGACTTGCAATCAACGGCAACTTTACAATCGACTTGGGGCCATGGAGCCTCAATCGGTCATTGTCCGTTTGTCTATTTGTCCGATCAGGGCACTGTTTCATAAAGCTGTGTGTGACCAGTTATTGTAACTTAGTAACTACCATGGCAACAGCTGAAATGTTCCGTGCTGATTTGATGTTATCTAATAGTTACAATAATTGGACACTTGTACAGCAATATTACAAAGGTTTTATGAAACGGGGCCCAGGTGTCGAAAATATGACTTTTATACAAGTACATGTATATTTACTGGCCCGATCAAAGTAAACTTGAACTGGCCCTAAGCCAGCCAGTCAGGAGTGATGTTGTTGTTGTTGTTGTTGTTGAGCCCTACTATGTGTATGGAATGTTTGCAGATGTTTGAGGTCAAATGGGGACATCTCTGATATAACAGATTGGAAGTCAAGGAATCAATCTGAAATTGTCACGAAAGAAAACGACTTTCAAAGTGCGCAATATAAAGTGAAGAGAGAAAATTACTTTCAAAGTTCGTGCACGATTCATAGAATGAAAAGAAGAAAAAAAACAAAAAAAAGAAAATGATTTGTCGATCATCTGAACTCGTTGCTCTGGCATTGAACCCCAATTGTCGGGGTTTGATATCCTACCCACCTTGCAGACAATGTGCCAAGTTGTTTTCCCCAAAACCCTCCGTCACCCCCTTATTCCAAACTTCCAGGGAGGCAAGACGTGACCGAATTAAAACAAGATGCCCTGACTCCGCCCCTGCAGGGAAAGGGGCCCCCAATCTGCTCAACCATGCAGGAGTGAATGTTTTGCCCCCCTTTGCTAGAGTTCTAAGTAAGATTTGTGGATTTGGTTTCACACCATTTCAAAGTCTGTTTAAAAGTGGTTTAAATGATCAATGTTTTGATCTGATTTTCTAATTATGGTTCATTTTTCACACATATGTATATCATAAATCAATAAGATAAATCAAACAAGATTTAGAAGTGGTCTTGATAACATTGTGTTAAACATACGGCCTGGGAAGAGGGGGCAGGCGGGCAGGGGAGGGGGGTTGGTGGGGGGCAGGAAAAGGCTAGAGGCGTAACAAAGTTCAAACTGAAAACAGAATGAGCTAAGAAAAAATTCTTTCATGTAGACATATCCAAACACGAAATATTAACACCAGTTTCTATTTGCAATTAAATATTTGAAATGTCATAATCATTTCAAAGAAACCTACTTGATATGTTTGTTACATTCACATTCACTTTCCTGCATTTTGTCAAATTTTGAAGACTGATGAACATTGATTTATCTGTTACAGTCACATTTTTCCCCCCTGCGTTTTGTCAAATTTGGAAATTTATGAACACTGTTAGAGAGCGATGATGTAAATTTGGTTGTCCCTAACACATTTTTTTTTTTAGATAATGAGGAATCAAAACCATGTTCAGATGTACCAACGGAATGATTTACAGACGTCTTTTTACGGACGTTTTACGGACGGAAGAACAATTTTCTTTGAATAATGAGGAGGAATAGAAACCATGAATGCCATAACTATTTTCAAAGGAAAAGTGTGAATGAAATCATGGGAATTGTATTGAATATTTGGAAAGCCATAAATATTGGAAAAAAGTCATTTGATGTATTTGATGCTTACATTCATTTTCCCTCATTTGACATATTTGTATAAAGTTATGAACATTGTTAGAGCAAATATTGCTATTGTAACTGACATTTTTTTTTTAATTAGGAGGAATTGGAAATAATGCAAAGATGATTATCAAAGCAAGTGCAATGCATACATGTGGTTTTATGATGGACTAGTTTTCCAAACAAACCAGTTAATCAACACATATTTGGTTTTATGGGCGAGTAATTTCCTAACAAAGGGGTACATCAAAGCCACTACAGGTCTCAAATTAGGAGTGGAATATTTTGTGTGGGTTTCAGTCCAAAAGTGTGTTGAACCGGCCATTTTCATTAAAAAGTAGGATTTTAGGATAAAGATGTGGATTTTGGGGACATAATTAAAATGGGGCAAGTTAGAAAAGAGGGAAAGAAATAATAATTATTTGAAATAGTTTTAAAGAATGACATGGAATATTTTTTTATAAATGAATATTCATCCATATTGTGTGTGATATGAAGTCGATCAATTGGTCTGCCCCAAAATAGAAGCGAAAAGATTTTATATTTTTATGAAAACAACGTTGAGACTGACTCTTTTGAGTGAAAAATATGTTTTTGATATAGAAATATGTAACCAAACTCGACAAATCTAAAAAATATTTTTTTAATAATCTAAAATCTGGTAGCAAAACTAAAGAAGGAAAAGACATGGAACTGGAAGATTTTATACAAAATATGCATAACTTCAAATAACATCATAATTTACAGTCTAGTAGAAAAAAATGAGCGTGTGTGGGAGGCAAGAAGAGATCATGGAAGTTGAGACAAGTAGGTTCCAGGTTTTGTAACTTTCTCTGAGAAGATAGGATATGTTGAGACATCAATTTTTGTGTGGGATGGCCCCCCAAAAATCATGAAATCTTCGGGCGAGAAAGAGAAGTACGCTATTAATAAGTCACTTTTTGTTCTGCGGAGATAATCATGTTTACAGTTTGAAAGCCATGTAGAAACTTACTGTAGCTCTCTTTTATATTTGATGAATATTCCCCCAAATTAGACCTAGCTATTTTCTGCAAATTTCACAACGTTAAGAGGGGGCTCTGACCCACAAGATGGTGTGCGTAACTCAATTTAGCCAAAAATCATCTTGCGCCCTTTTTACTCTCACCCAACGAAATATGAGTCTTCAGAGAAAGGCCATCAGGAGAAAACCTGTTATGGAAATGATCCCCCAGAGATTGTCTGATGCCCTATTATTTCTTGAGTAAGGGGAGGAGGATGAGCCATAAATAAATTGTTCTAATCATCGTAAACAAAATATATTACCATCCCTTTGGAGAAATCAGATTATGCTTTGGTTTTGATTTTTCATTTGTTTTCCCTTTTCTGTTCTCTTTTTCTTTCAAATGAAATTGTTGAATCATGAACAAAAAGATCGCATTTTTATTTTGATGTTTGTTTGCTGTTGAAACATTCCTGTTGAGTCAACAAGACTGGTACATTTTCAGATCTTGTCTCAGCAATATGAGGTGTTTAACGTTTCCGCTTATATTCTTGCTAGATAATGTAAATGTATCACTGTTTTATCAGCTACACTGGAGGTGCAGACAAGCAAATTTTCTAGGGGATCCAATAATTTTTCAGTTTAAATTAAAATTTAAAAGGCTTTGTTGAAATGATAATATCTAGCAGCCAGACAACTGAATAGCAGATATATTACGATAAACAGTAGTGCTAAAACATGGAACTCTGTACATTTATATATGCAGGAATACTGCAACCACAAAAAAAAGACCCCCAATTTCAACTCAAAATTTGAAGGTACAAAGGGGAATATTGCACTATTGTGAAGTTCATTCTTAACTGGGCTTTGTGGTTTGATTTGAGCGCATTCCGATGTCTGTGAATCACAAATTCTCTTATTGTAAAAGAGGATTATGTGTCCACCTTTGGGGTTTTTGTATCGAATATGGCCCAAATCTGCTCATTCCCCAGGTCAACTAGACTGCTTCTTGTTAGTGCGAAATTTAGTTTTGTTTCAGGTTTTTGGATTTTGTTCCTTCCTCTGGGTCGTAGATTTGAATTGAGAAAAAAAAAAGTGCAAATACATGAGTCTAGCAAAAATAGATTTAACTTTTCTATGCATTAGCAGTCTGTTCCTGAGAAGGGTTTTGGATGTTAGTTTTTTTTAGATGACAGTAGTTGAAAATGTTAAGATGTTCACATCAATAGAAGATAATAAATAAATATAAATACATCTGAAACCAAGACTACAAAGTACTGACCACTCGGTAAACTCAACATTCCTTGGTAGTGATATCATCTTGATTTTGTCCATTTTGGGTATAGTTTGCACAGTGATTGTTATCGGGGATACTTTAATATGAAAAATATGCAAATATGATAGTCATGCGTCATATACATGCAAAATATTATGTTGAATAATTAATTTCACAATGTATTTCGTTTAAATATCTCTGCTAAGTTGAATTTGTAATGCTGGAGTAAATATTAACAATGTTGATTTTTTTTTTTTTATATCTGGAGTTTTGTGCAAATAAAGTGAAACAAACCTTTAAAACATAATATAACATATTTAATGTCAGTATGCAACCATGTCTAGAAGAAGATTTATTCAGTGTTGAAGTCTTTTTCATATGGCACAATATTGATATTATTCTAGACAAAACAAAACAGTTGATCTTGGGCAGAAAAGGGGACTAATGAAAATTTAAAAAATCACACAGACCCAGTCAAAGAACGGTGTCTTCCTATTTGTTATGATGTGTGAACACTGAACAACTATTGCCAAACCATTCACAAATTATGAACTTCTCAGAGCAGCTTTTTTTCCCCTTTTTTGTTTTGTTTACTGGGGTCGGAAAACGGTGCAGTTTTCACATAAAGACATCAATGCAATGCACACATAATGCAAGTCTCTATATTGTTTCATTTGGTCAGCAATTGAGTCTTTAATAATAGCAGAGTCCTAGTTTTTGGTGCAAAAATTTTCAGTGTGACTACATGCCAAGAATTATTATTTTTTCCTATTATGCAACATGCACATAACAGCAGAGCATACGCAAGAGACTGCAAATAAACAGACAGAAATGAACACAATGATATAGTCTTAGATATATTGAATTCTATCAGCAATGTATTTCAATATTTATAGTGGATGTGTGCAAAAATCACTACCATCCCATTCACAAAATATTAATTTTTTCCCAATCAGTAGAGCTCAAACAACAGACATTAAATAAACACACACATAATATGCACACATTGACATTGAATTTGATCACTGATGTAATTTCAATATTTCTAGTGGATGGGTGAGAAAAATCACTACCTCCCATTCACAATAACGTTTTAATTGGAGCACCTCGCCAGACAAAGGCAGATAATAGGGGTGTGCTGAGGGGTGCAATATTGACCCAGGAGGTGCAGTAGAAGGTCACGGTCAGGGGCTTTGGGTGCAGAGTCTGACACACCTGTGACCCTCTGCTTACACCCCCTTGGCCTCCCCCTAACACCCCATTATTAAAGAGACCTCCCACCATCGCCCATTAGATGGTCTTTATTTTACATAGATCTATCTTCCCTTTTCTCAATATAGATTTCAAAAGTACCCCCCCCCCCCCCCCCTTCATCATCATCATCCATTAGATGGTCTTTATTTCACATCTATCTTCCCTTTTCTCCTTTGTATTAGATTTCAAAACTTTTCTGTCAACCATTTGCGCCAAAATATGCTACCCCTTCCAACATGACTCGGACAGGTCTGTAAGCCTGTTAACCTGTTCCCTACTAGATTCTGCAATCCACATAGAGTTAATAGAGGACCCACCATGTTCATATAGGCCAAGGGTTAAAAGAGAAGTCATTATAAGGTCTTTATTTCCCATTTATCTTCTTCTTTTTCTGCATTCTGGAGTTGTCTGGGTTTTTTTAACGTCTCATTAGTCCTAAATGTCCATCTACCAATCACCCATCAGAAGGTCTTTATTTCCCATCTATCTTTGTCCATTTTCTGATTTCTGTAGTTTGTGAAAATACTTGCATTATTTCAATATAACACCTTTGTATCTGTCTCCCCTTTCTATACGTCCATGGTCAGATATTTGGTGAAGTTCACCCCTCAAAATCTTTATGCTTTGTTTGTGGAGTTTGAGAATTCTACAGTTGTAAAAGTAGATCAACGACATGTATGGAATAATGTTGCATTTGTGTATTTTGGATAGAATTTGTTTACATTATAGTTTTGCTACATATTTTTGTCTGAGCACTGCTGATCATGCATTCTCTATTTTTACCAGAGTGTGTTTCTTTACCCCCTTGGCTACGGGAACCTGGTGGGCTATGTACAAAGTCTATTGGGGTCTCAGAATCTCTTAGGGAACAGGTTAACCTTGTTTTTGCAGCCTCTATTCTTGCCAGAGTGTCTTTGAATGTTGTTTTTGCAAGTATTAATCGCCCACATTTTGTTAAATTGTGACAACCAAGAATGTCAACAAAAATTTCTTGTTCCCTTGTTAATTTGTTCTAGTAGAGTCCATGGTTGGATATTTGGTTAAGCTCATCCTCAAAATGTTGATAATTTGTTTGTGGAGTTCCGAAGATCTTAGCTGCAATAGTATTACCCACATGTATGTTGCATGGGGGTAGAATTTGTTTGTATTTTTGTTTTGCAACATTTTCGGGGTCTGCTTTTGATGCAAACTGTAATTATTCTCTGTTGTTGAATGTTGTTTATGTAAGTATTATTCACCCACGTTTTGTTATTATGACAACCAATAATGTCAACAAAACCTTTGCTCATTGTTCAACTTCACAGTATACATACGTGGACTTGCTTCTTCAGTGGGGATTTCTTTGATCAAAATTCCTTTGAAATCTATTTTCTTGCTTTTTTGTGTGTGTTTTTTGTTGTTGTCATATTTGTGTTTTGATTGTCACAGCTTGCACCCGCATTTGATTTTGTTATTTTGAGTTCAACCCATTAAGGTCCCCGTTGCAGAAAGAGTAGCAATAGATTGTTAAGTTGCGATTAATTGCAGTGGCGTAGCCAGACTAAATTCCCCCAATGAGTGGGGGGTGGGAGCACATATTAAGCGTGAGCTGCTTCGGGTGGGGTCCAGGGTCCCGCCTTAATAGAGCCTCTGGCGGGGGTCCAGGGACCAGGAGGCTGAGCCTTTGGACAATCTTGTATTGTTGCTATTCAAAGTCCCCAAATCTAAACTATAAGCTAACAAGCAAAACGGGGCCTGAAGAGAAAGGGGGGTGCTCGGCACAGGAGCCCCCTCCCCTTTCACTACGCCACTGCGAAAGGGGTAAAATAAGCCAAAGACGTTTGCGGAATGTCAGAGGAGTCTTCAGATGGACTTTTGAGATGCAGGGGATAATTGGGAGGGAGAAGTAAGAAGGGGATATGAAAGGATTTGTTTGAAAGTCCAAGAGATGTAGATTGAGAGGCAGAAGAGGGCCTAAACTAGGCTTGCAATCCTAGCAGGATCTTTGGCAAAGGCATGGGTGTACAGGCATATTTTTGTTCAGGTCTTTCGCTCAAATATGAGCATCTTTCCTGTTGACAAGACAAAATGTCTCCACAATTCGATGCCTGAAAATGAAATGTATTGCCTGCAATAAGGTGTTCTTTACCCTGAATATGGACATTTTCAAAATTGGGAGGGTGAGGGGGTGCATTTCTTTAAACCATATTCACATAATGTTGACATTTTTATTCAGGTGGTCACTATATACAGGTTTGACTGTATATTTACCTTAGAAGTAATACATGTATGGTTCTTATAAATGTGAAATTAATGTGTTTTTCTCTCCTTTTCTCTCATTTCTTTGCATGTTCCTGACTGATCGTGCATCTTCATCACTGTCACCTTCTCATACACAGGTAAGTTATATTAGTGGTAACAAAACTGGCAATTCATGGTGTATTTAATCAAGGAACTTCAATTTCTTGCTCCTTGATTGAATAGATCCTGATGTGTGAATGTGTCTGAGTGTGTGTCTGTATGTTTGTTTGTATGTGTGTTTGTGTGTGTGTCTGTATGTATGTGTGTGTATGTTTGCATGTGGGTTTTGTGTTTTCTATATTTATGTGTGTTTGTTTGTGTCGTATATGTTTTCAAATGCTGTATCTCTGATTCAGTAAGTTGCATATTATATGCAGGTTCATAAACATGGAAATTGTTTTCTTGGAATATATGATAACTTAAGTTATGTTATGCTTTCATGATCCGAGAATGGATTATTAACTTAGTTATAGGCTTCGCTGTGTATAATGAGTGTCACCTTGCAAAAACTAGGCCTGCATTAACACCATAGGATTGATTGACTAATATTTCCTTTCTGTAAAGTGTATACATTCTTTCCCACCCCCGCCCGCCCACTGTGTAACTTTGTACTATAACACTCTGAGACACGACAAAGTATACACGTTTGTGTAGTTAACCATATTGAAAAATATTTGCATTTTTAAAGCAAGGCGATAATGTGATATTGTATGCCCAGCAATCGGAGCAACGGATATATTTACGCCGGTTATAATTTGATTGTTGCACCCGGCGCGGCGCGGGCCAAGTTATGCACCCTAGTTTTTATTAATCAGGCAAATTGTCAACTTCACACCACCGCAGCCCAGCCAGTGTTTAAACACACCCGGTGCCCTACAAATATTTGCAAATCGCTTTATACCCGTCCGTAATCTTTGAATTGAAGTGAAAACAAGACCACAAAATCTGATCTTTTGATCTTGTGATGGATAACTTCCACAATTTTGTATTTTTCCCCCTCATGAATTATATTTTCTGCGTTTACTTTAACCCGTTGCTTTCTGGGATATGGTGTACCCTGTACAAAGTACAATCAAACCTGTCTTACTGCCAACCTGTATAGCAGCCAACCTGCCTATAGTGAACATCTAAAGTGATCCCCACCTTGCAGAGAAAGTCAATGTTATGGAACCTGTCTATAGAGGTCACCTGCCTACAATGGCAATTTTTCTTGTCTCCCTTCTAAAGGTGGTCACTACACACATGTTTGACTGTATATATGGGAACTCTAGAATCTTGAAGGGTTAATATATGATATGATTTTTTCCTTCCTTTTTGAACGTGGTTATATATTTGCTTTTTAGTGTATATTTTCAGCTACTTTTGTGTGATTGTATTTATCAGGTGGGTGGTGACCAAGTGACCTTGAAATAGTAAAAGGCAAACATTGAAATGAGGTCAAAGCCAAAATATATAGGCTGGATCCTAAAACCATTATTCCATGAAACATTTCTTGCAGACATATTGCAAATAACTTCTTCTTTTTTTGTTAAAAGGGAGGAAAATGACATATAAGTTAGGAAGAATTGGCATCCCACTTGTACTTGTACTCAAATTTAAAATATTGTTTTCTTTATGTGTAAAATATATTTTACATTAATAATCACATACAATCCAGAAAAGCTGGCAAAGATATTACTTTGCGCTATATTGATGGGCTGCTTTACTTTACTGTTGATGTCTATTTTTGTTTGTATTTTCTCAATGCATTGGATTATTTTGTTTTCTTCACTTTCTATCTTTTTTTTTAAATTTGTCACCCTTATCTATCTCTAATTTATTTTCCAAGAAATAATTTGAGGGAATTCCAATGATTATGGCAATATTAATATATCCTGTTTTTGAAAAGTTATATGGGTCAGCTTATCTCATGTTTTTAGGTCGGGACTGTCATATCAATTAGTTGCAGTTACGTTCGCTGTCCTGTGAAATTTCCATTTCAACCTTGTTGAGCTACAGAACAGTTGTCTTTTCACATAAAATTTGCAAAGTCACTATTTCACAAACATTTAAAACCCCAAATCTCATCAGGAATGGGAATATTAATGGGAACTGTTTAAATATCTTAAATTCATGAAAGATATGTTCATTTTTTCTTGAAATAGAGTCATGAATATGTATTTTCTAAGGTTCACAAAATGAAAACATCACAGTTTGATAGAAAAACCAAATTCATATCACATTTGGAATTAGAAATTTACCAATTTATGAAAGCTTGAAAAGAAAGATCATAATGATTGTGAAAAAAAATACAAATTAGAGGATACCATTATTAGTTCCCCACTATTTAATCAATGAGATACCCCACCCAAGAAAAAACAAAACAACATAAAACATATACCAATAATATAGGTTAAAAAGGCAGAAGTTTTTTCAAGGAAATGATCAATTCATAGATAGAAACGTGTTCTCTCGGGTTGTGCCCCAAACATTGTAGCGTTGCTCATAACACTCCCTTACTTTGACTGCCATATGCATGAACTGTTCAGACACAACATTGGACACCTGTTCATTTTTCTTCTCTCTTTTTCGAGGGAATTTTGACTTTGAGATTGAAAATTGGGACATAAATTAGATAATCAGCCAGAAATGTTGCAGTGTTGCTTGTAACACTCCCTTGCTTTGACTGCCATATGCATGAACTGTTCAGGCACAACATTGGACACCTGCTCAGTTTTCTTCTCCCTTCTTCGAGGGAAAACATGACTTTGAGATTGAGCATTGGAAGTGGCAGACAGGAATAAAAGTTAAACACCCAGCCATTTGGGTTTATTTACCTTCACAAATCCTCCATCACACCTCTACCACACTTGCATGAAAGGCAGCGCCCGTTTTCAAACAAAATTGTCAGTGCAATTTGTGACAGTCCTGATCGAGCCACCAACTCTCTGCTCTACTCCACCAGTTGGTTTATTTTATGGTCCCTTGGTTTACATACATTTGGTCACATGATTCCTGAGATTTCCATTTTTAATAATTCAGCTCAGAACTTAACCCCCAAACCTAACACAGAACTGCCAAGTCTCCCTGATTTTTTTCAAGAGACTCCCTTAAAAAGACCAAGAAGGATTCGATCCCATCAGCCAATCTCCCTGATTTCTAATGAAATTTCCCTAATCTTCCTGATTGATGAATATAAAATGTTGGTAACTATGCTGATCTCACTCAACCCCTAACCCTAAGCCTGATCCTGATTCCAATCCTACATGTATGCTGCTAAATTCCGACTGTCTAATGTTAGTTTTGGTTTGAGGATTAGGGTAAGGGTTTAGAGTATGTTACAAGTTCTAGTTAGGGTTTGATATCTTTGTTTCTGAAATGACATATTTTAAAGAGAAAGTTCATGGTTTACCTACACCACATCAAAACTCTTCCTTGGAAAAGTGGTGGTCCTGAAAAGGACCCACTTGATCAACACACTTCACACAAATAGTGTAGCAAATGTCACTGGGGCAAATCTCAAGGAACTGCCAATGGGGAACTATGATCAGAGAGTGATGACCTTGGCTTTGCAGAATTATGCATACTTTGCTTGAGGCTGTTTTATTCTTACGTGCCAATGAATTTGATAATTCAGAAATGTAGCACAGTCAATGGAGTTCATTCATTATTCATGTTTTTACCATAAGTTAACCCCTTGCATAAGCAAACCTGATTGAATATATACACAAAGTCTTTAGGGATTTCAGAATCTCAAATGGATACATCTTGCTCCAAAAAGCAGATAATCAAGTTGTGACCATATATATAGTTCACCATGCCTTGAAATCATATAGCTCACTTTCATACATATTTATGCCATGGCATAGCCAGAATTTGATTTTCAAAAAGCCTTCTTGACAACCTTACTGAGCTCAAGTACATAACTTCAGCTATATTATTTTGGTAATCCTTGAGACTGAGAGTTTTCGTCAAAATCTTTTTTTACTAGGCGGTCAGACATTCATACACATATCGCTTCTAATACTTCCCCTTCAAAATGAACAGTTTAGTAGTTTGTCCACTGAACACAAATTTTTACTGAATACCTATAACGGGTTAAGTTCAACCTATTAAATACTCAGATCAAATAAAGGTATCATTATTTTGCCATTTGACTCAGAATTTGATCCCACGTTGGAAACAAATGTTTCAGCAATTTTGTAATTGAGGAGATACGCGGGATGGCAGCCATATGTGTTGTGTAGAAAGTTTTTTTTTCCTAGGATGTTTGAAGAAAAACAATATTTAGAAAAGGACTTGATCATGGGAAGAAATGTTTTTTAATGAAGATAAGTAGAACAAAAACATCCCAGAGATAGAAGGGAAATTATCTTCTTTATCATCGGGTTATTTCATTTCTTTTCTTTCTTTTTTTCTTGTATATGTATAGAAATGGTTTGTAAGGGATTTTGTTTTGGGAAGGAGTTAGTTTGAGTAAAGATAAGTAGAGGACAAATATTCTATATCTTCATTGGACGAACATGCTATGATTTGAAACATTATAGTATCTCCTTGCCCTTTGGTAACTATGGTATGATAAGATAATGAAGAATATATATTTATTTTGTATTCCTTGTTGTTGATAGATCTTTATGGCTGAATAAAGATATATTACCACCACAACCTACTATAATTGTAAGCTATTATTTTAGGGGGAAAATGAATAAATTAAATGCAGTAATAGTATTTTAAAATATTTTAAATTGACAATAGTCCCTTTTGCCAAGTGATACAAAGGGAAATGTTCTGATTGTCCAAGTTTTAGATGGTACTATACTTCCTTGTTACAAAGTATCTTGGACAATCAAGTAGTACTTGAACCTTATGTTGAGAAAAGAATGAATACAAATGGAAATGTTCAAGTTATTCTGTAGATCTGTTTATTTATTCCTGTTAAACATTGTACAGGCTTATGTGCATTCTAGATGTCAAAAATGTGACGTCGACATTGGGATTGCAGAGTTTAATCTTCTTGTACAAATACAAGAAAGTACATGCCGGGTTGTTAAGGTCAGAGAGAGTCACTGCGACCGCCCCATTAACAAATCGGAGGAAAGCCGAATATTGTTCCAATTACCCGGCACATGTCGCAAGTCGGTAGCTGCAACAACTATTAGCAGCATGTGGCTCAGAATTGAGTGTGGGGTATCTCTGACTTGGCTCTATGGAGAATGGTAATAATAATAATAATAATAGATTGCATTTATATAGCGCTTGATACAGGGTTTTGAAGAGCTGTAGCAATATTATTACCCTAGATCATCAGGTAAAGTTCAAACCTGCACATTTATCTTGTGCACCATCTCAACTCCCTGGGGAGCAAACTAGCCTGAGCTGCTCTACTATGTAGGGCGCTACAGGCTAATTAACACCTGACCAAGTACCCAGCAATGAGGATTAAATGGATCACCACCAAGCCCAGCCGGACAATTCTCAGACAAAGTCTAAAATTCATTCAAAACTAGTCCAGAAAAATACTTGTGCTGTATGTTATACAAAATCAAATAGCGTTGAACTGGTTAAATCCATTTTGCGCTTTACCCATGCCTAATACCGATGTAAAACTAAACCCTTTCTAAACCCTTTTCTGTAAATATATTGCAAACAAGGAATGAGAGCCAGGACCAAAATTGCTGGATAATTAGCCAGCAGAACCTGATTAGATACATGTGTACTAGATCCTTTGGTGGACCGGCCAGCCGGGGCGGTCTGGGCTTCATATTTTGGATTGAGTGGGACTGACATTGAAGTTCTTAGACTTGGGAATGGAAGGTTATTTTTTTATAAAGAATGTACTTGTTTTTTTGTTTTTTGTTTTTTGTTTTTTTTTTCGGGGGGGGGGGGGGGGGGGGGGGGGACAATGGAAAAACTATTATTTGCCCTCTTTCACATTTATATGAAATTACATTGTTCTTTCACAGTTTCATCAATTATTTAGTTGCCGGATCCTGCAAGCAAACTAGACAACTGAAATTATACTTGCCCGACATCAATTTTTACTTGCCCCCCACCCCCCCCCCCCCCCCCCACAAGCGGGCAAGTGCTAGTATCGAGCCCCTCTCTATGAATATTGGAGCGCATGTTGTATCAATAGAGATCATTCCTCTTTGCCCTTTGCGTGCACTCTTTTATCTTTTGTTTATCCCCAGACGCACGCATTTACATCTTCAGATTCAATAGCCTTCTATTTTGTAGGAATTCCTTTTACGCTAAACCGTTATTGATCTGTAACACTTGAACGAACATTGTTCATTAGGTTCCTGTTACGCTTGTCTGATCTATTTATGTAGAGTCATATATATGATGACATAAATGGTACCCTGGGGTACCAAACGAATATCCGCCATTTTGTTTAATTATTTATTTATTTTTTAGGGCTGTACCGGGGTATAGCGTGCATACTTGCGCGCGCTGCACTGCATGCACAACGCAATACGGTTATGCTTCGAGTGGACACAAGATGGCGCTACACAACGCGGTACCCCGGGGTACAACGGTACAACGGTACCCCGGGGTACCGCTTGTGTCATCATATGTTGAGTCTTGAAGGCAAGCATGATGTTCAGCATTTTTTAATTGTTGTTTTGAGATAATAATAATACATTTCATTTAGATTGTGCTTAATATAGGATTTCTCAATATTATTATTATCCTCTGTTTTGATAGCAGACAATTTACAATTGAATATATATTTTTGGGACCAGTAAATGTTTTGTTTTTGGCCACCAACATTGAAAAGTAGATTATGATATTTCCAGGCCCTACTTGACCACTAGTTAGCAAAATAGTTGTATTGGATCCTTGATATTGAAGTAAAATGTGTGTTAAATACCAACATCAAAATTGTCTTCTGTACAAAGTGTTAGCATGTCTAAAAGGAAAGAATTTCATTTTCAGTGTGTGGCTCATTTCCAGTATTATCGTAGATGAATTGAGAATTTTATAGGAGGTGGCCTAGGTCTAGAAGAATCTAGGGTCCCAAAGTGAGTCAGCCCATATCATACAAAGCTGGAAAATACCATTCTGAATTGAGATGACCAGTGACCTATAGTGGACTAATCCCATGCTTCGTCATCAAGAGATTGTTCATTTTTGGATTATGTGTGATTATTCATTTTTATGCAAGCATTTCCAAGACCTGGCACTTATAGGATCTAGGGAATTAAAGAGTTAACAGCTGATAAGATGATCTAATCTGCTTATAGGGGTCACTGTGTTAATAATTGAGTATTAAGATTGAAGGGAATCTGGTCCTGTGTTATCTATTTTGGTTCATCTTCCACCAATAATGAATCCTACCTAGGTTGAAATTATGTTTTAATTTATAGAGATAAAGACATTTTTAATAATTTACATGTAGGATATGTTCTGTGGCAGAATTCCCTCGCCATATTGGCATATGGTACCGTAATAGTTGTAGGATTTAAATGAATTAATATGATTTTTTTTTTGTGTGTGGAAGGTATACTGTTCTACCTAATTCCTTATTAAATTGTAGGTGTACTATTTAATAGAAACATGCACAAGATCTATATGAGTCAGAGACAGTGTAATCCATTTACTGCGGCTGCTAAGTATGGTTAAGAAGCAGGGACTTAGCGGGATAAACTTATTATTACACCGGTATGCATCGGTTAACCTCCTAACAACTCATTGTGTCTGTATACATGTACATATAGCCATGGCTGAGGTCTGTTGCCAGAATCTTTCCTGTTCTTCACCTGACAAGCAAAAATACAATTATTTTGCCTGATTATCCAGAGTATTTTTTTGTTTCATGACATGATTTTGCCCAGAAATAACATGAATTTGCCTGAATTTGGGGGCGTTTTGTGCTCAAATAGTTCATTTTTCAAAACTGGTGGGGGGGGGGGGGGGGAGCTGCAGCCCCTCGAGCCCCACCCCTTTGTGTGCCTATGGGGCTTTGATGATTTCATAAGTAAGCCAGGCACACACACAAAAAACAAAAAGAAGGTAAGGAAATAGATTTATAAGAAATTACAGCATTCCAAAGCGGAGATGTACAGTATTGATTTAATTGATCCATTCTCCATGCGACAAACAAGCACCTCTCTATGAGGACGAGCAATGTATCTCCTTTTTAATGTAATTGAAGTGTAATATACCAGTTAACATGCAAAACAACAAAGGAGATGCTGGAAAGGAATGTGCATTGTTTTGTTTCTTTTGTTTCTCTTGGTTTATTAAACAAGCAAGTGGTTGACCCCCGGCGGATGAAAAGAGGACAATACAAAAGTCGTTTAAATAATCATTATCACTCAATTAATAGTCATATTGATTTATTTTCTAGTTGAAAATTGCTCATGTGTGCCTATACGCCCTTTGCATTTCATTTATCATTCATTTGCTTTGCCCTTGGTGGCCAATAATTTGACAAGAACAATACAAACTTAAGGGTACAAATTCTTAACGTTGGAAATTTAGAATGCTAAAAAGTGATTATCTACAATTTAATAGTATACATACATTAGTTTTGTATTGGATTATATGGAATGTAAAGCCAGGGGCTCTCCTCCTCTGATTTGGGGACTTTTTGTCACTCCAGTGCTAAATTACCCTTAGCCATTTATAATTCTTTATTATATATTTTTTTCACTAGAGGGGGAGGGAACTTTAGGATAGACTTACAATTCCCAGACATATGTCACTTTGAACTTGGAAGTACCCTCTGACCCATATGCAAACAATCTGGGAACTGGTAACAATCTGTCACCAAGCATACAATGTCCCACTGCAAATCTGAGACCCATTTCACATCGTGGATGAGACCTGGTCCTAAAATGGCCTAGTAACTTTTTTGTGTGAGAATCATCCTCTGACCCATGTGCGAACAGAACAACAGGGGGAACTAACTGGTAACAATCTGTCACCAAACAAAACCTCCCACAGCAAATCCTTGGTCCAGACATGGTGAGGTCATTGTGGACCCATTTCACATCTTCAGTTGGGCCTGGTCCTAAAATTGTCTTCTTTTGACCCGTATGCAGACAACTGGGAACTGGAAACAATTGTGTCTTCAAATGCAGAACATCGCACAGCGAATCTGGGGGTTCAGTGGCTTTAGACCTTCCAAATAATGTGAGATCATTTGGACCCATTTTACATCTTCAATTAGACCTGGTCCTAAAATCGTCCATTTCACACCTTCAATTAGACCTGGTCCTGAAATGGTATAACTTCTGGTTTGAGGGGGATGTAAGCTGGTCTACACTGTCTTCCATGGGTATAGACACTATAGTGAACCCTTTTTCAAGAACGTGGAAAGACTTGCACCAGCTTTTTATACCTCTTCTGTTTAAATGTGTGAGGAAACCTGCAATTTACAAGAAGGGTTCAAAGTGCAATGGGTGAAATACTTCCCACATGTTCTTCTTCTCACAAACTGTTTAATAGTTCTTCCCTTGTTTTTCACCCTGTTGCATCTCATATTATTTGATGTTTGTTATCATTCTTTCAAGACATGAAACAGAAAACAACTTCAACTTCCTATCCCTAATCTATCTGGGATCCAAGTCTGTGACCCATGACCTCCTATTCTGATAGTGGGACTAGAAAGAAAGTATGACCCATATAGATAATATGACACTGTTGACCCCCCCCCCCCCCCCCCCCAACCAACTCAAAGAAGGGAAATACCACAAACATTTCTTTGCAAAATCATCATCTCGTCCCCCTCCTGCCCATTTACTGTAGACTGAACAATTTGGCTCAAATATTCACTGAATCCACCTCATAGTCATATTCTTTTTTATTTAATTGCAAGTAAGTAATATTTTCAGGAAGGAATTACCCATCAACCCCTTGACTACAGGAACCAGTTGGGTTGTGTACAAAGTCTATGTGGATTTCAGAAACTCAAAGGGAATGGGTTAATTATCATCTCAAGATGTGCACCTTGTTTGTGCGTGTGAGAAGACAAACTGGTTCTTGATGATATGGACCTCCCCTGCTATCTATCTGTCTTGTGAAGTTCTTGTGAAAGTCAAACAGTGTCTCCATGGAATATCCAACCATCTGTCCTCCTGGTTTATTTCACCCCCATCAAAGTTTGGGGGAAGCCCTCTTGTTGACCCCCTGTTTCAAAACAACTGTTTTAACCAATCACCTACAAGTAATGTGGTGTGCCAAGTCTCAACTTCATGGGAAGTACACGTGTATGCATAGGTGGGAATGATTTGATGTTCTCCACTCCCCTGGTAGTCTTTGTTGGGAAAATGATACTCTCAATCTTTCAAAACAATGTTGATGATATAGTATGGATTTCTTTACATTTGTATATTGTATTTTTTACTGTCATTCACCTGTTCTATTTCATCTTCACAGATGGCTTGGGAGGGCTGAACATTGTCTTTCTTTCAAATTTCCCTTTCAAGTTTCTCTGGTTTTATTCTATCTCCTGATACTGATAGTTCTGCAAAAAGAATAAATAGTGTCAAAACAATGTTTTGTATCATTGATGATGCTGCAGTATAGATTTTGTTTCCTTACCTATTATCACTAACCTGTTCTATTTTATCTTCAAAGATGGCTTGGACAATGCTGACATTATCTTTCTTTCAATCCTCTGTTCGAATTGTTCTGGTTTGTTTTACCTCGTGATAGTTTGGCAAAAAGAATAAATAGTGTCAAAACAATGCTTCATTGATGACATCAATGATGCAGCAGTATCTTGTTTCCTTACCTATTATCACTCAACTGTTTTGTTTTATCTTCACAGATGGCTTGGGGAGGGGCCAAATATTGTCTTTCTTTCTTTTAATCCTCCTTTCAAATTGTTCTGGTTTTTAATACCTCCTTGGTAGTTTTGCAAAAGGAATGTATTGTGTCCATTATTTATTTTTTAGATGACGATATGATATTGCAGGCCTAAATGTTTTTTTTTATATAGAACTCTTTATTCCAGTACATTTCACTGTAAATTGGCTTTTTACAGGTAAAGCTATCATGATTATCAGAAATGACATTCAGTCATTCATCAAACCAATTCTTGTGTGCAAATTTCATGTTAGCATTCATGTTGGTAAAGGTTATCTCCTGAAATTTCCCTATTTCAGCATTCCTTGATATGTTATTTTTGTGCAAGTGCAAAATAAGGCACATTATCTTGATGTGACCTTGATCTGACTTAAAAACTATGCTTTGAAGATTTCTAAAAAGAAAGTGTATACATAGGAAGTATATGTGTGCAGTTTCTATTAAGACGATAAATATTACAAAGAATAATAACAATCCTCTACATGATTCACTATAAATGAATAAAAAATTAAGTCAAAAGAATACCCTATTCAGTACCATCCTCATGTGTGCTGGGGTTTATACCAGAAGAATGCGTCGTGTATTTTCTTAAAGCATTTTCTCCAAGATACCTGTGCACAGTATGAATGGCATTCTATTTTCGTCACAAGATTGCATTTACAGAGAAGGGCATGTTATAGATGTGATACATATACTATTTTTATTTTATAATATAGGTAGGCATTTACATAGACTTTCCATTTGTGACCTCAATTTCTATTTTTCTCAGGTATTCTATCACAACATATTTTGTGGCCTCCATTTGTGTGTCTGTTTATGTCTGACGGGGCCCATGGGAACCTCCATTTAGGGAAGAACATCTTGTCTTTCCCATGCATACACCTTTCACTTCACATTTTCAAAAGGTAGATCATTTCAGGAATGGTCCGGGTGGGTTCAGGTCCAGGAGCAGCCCTTGTGAAGTTAAACCAGGCCTCAATCACCCTGTGGCCTGATTCATCAAATGACCTGGGCCCATATTTATCAACCGTGCATGCTAGCTGTGCTGCAAAACAATAGGGTTTTTTTTTCTTCGGACCAGCAAATATGTGAAATTTCAAGATTTCGATGTTCCAAAGGACCACTAAACAAAAGGTTGATGTGGAGCACTGCAAAAAGACTTGAATCTGATATTTTATAATAATACTTCCAAAACAATTTGAATTTGGAGTATAGGTTAGAAAGGGGTACTAGACTGGAGATGGTCCCTTCTCAAGTTCATGAAATGTGATATTTCTGGGATAAATATTTTTGGTGATAATTCTGGCAGATGCTCTGACCTGGGCTCACTTCTCTTGTACTAAATATAAACTATATCTTTGAAAAGAAGATAAAAAAGAATAACCTATAAAAATCTTTGTTCAAGCAGGTATTTTATTTAGGCATATGTGAAAATCCTTATATGGGTTGAATATTTCCTCAAAACTGTTCTTTTGGTTTGAAGGCCCATTGCTGCCTATCGGTGGATCGTAGGAAAGAAGGAAAGGGTGTGGAGAATAGGGGATCCAGGTAACCTGATAGACCAAGACTTGAGATCCAGTAGGGCTAATTACTGATCGTTAGCAATGCTAGCAATTATCATTTGTTGCCTTTTAGACTCGAAAGATATAAGTTTTAAGTTCTGAAATTGTTGGTAGCCCATTCGGGCCAGTGGAATGAAGCGTCAATGAAGTTTTGGTGGCCCAAAACCAATTTATATTGGCTCCCAGCCAGTGGGCCTGTGCTAATATCAAGCATTTCCATTAGGAAGTTGGGATAAGGGATAAAGGGTAGGGGAGGAAAGCCCTATTGCTTCCCCCATCATGGGTCATACCTACCTTGTTGTCCAGTCCAGCCATTAGATAAGGAGTGAGGGAGGAAACAGGGGGATCAGAAAGCCCTCCTCCTGTGTGGACTAAAAGGTGTTCCTAAACTAATTGCTTCCCAGGTCACTGGTCACTCCTGGGTCAGCTGTTGACCAGCTGTATGTGTGTGTCCCTAGATTCAGGTCAGCAGTGACTCATGGCTGACCTCTATGTGATCTCTGACTGGACATTCAGGGGGTCAGATTTTTCACTGAAAGAGTAACACTTTTTTTCAAGATCTACACTACAGTTTGTATATTCACTAAATAATGTAAATGATTATGGATTTATCATGGATACAAAATAGGTGGCACAGCATGGTCCGACTGATTGGGGAAGGCACATTATTGGGTGGCACTGTGGCACATGTGTTTCTTTATTTATGTCTACTTTTAACCCTTATGTTTTATATTGTTTTATCAAATTGTTGGGGGCACAGTTTTCCACTTGGTGGAAATGCAATGATTGGATTGATAACATTTCACATGTGAGTGTAGCTGTTGATAATACTTTATTTGCTAAATTATGATTACAGATGATCATGGAATGTCATTTGAAAATTTCAGTGTTTCTCTTGAAAATGGTTCAGTACTTGGACAAAAATTCTTGTTTGTCCAATTCTGTTTGCTATTAAAAATGTCCTCTTTTCAAACTTGGGCATATATAATGCTCATAAAATACAAATAGAGTATTGGGACGCTCGCTAACAACAAGTTTTCACGCTGTCTTGGGTACGATAACTTTAACGCAAGTAGTCAAATTGTTGCCCAAACAAGTGGAAAAGGTTTATTGCCAGGCTGATAGGTCAAAGCTATTAATAATTACCCAAAGGAGACTTTAATTCTTTAAAGCTCATGTGGAGAATTTGCAGAATAATAAATTACCTTAACAATGGTGCACACACAGAAGAGAACAAATCTTTTGAGTCAGGAAATTTGAATATAATCACTACTGGAGATTGAATACCTTTAATCCAAACTGTTTATTCCTTTTTTCTGTAAAAAAAAAAGTTTGTTGTCTCTGTACTAGTGCTATAAAAACACACCTTGGGCTTTGGGTAATAATATGACAGGATTATCCAATCAAATGCCCTGTTTCTTTGTGTTGGGTGTACGAGAGCAAGTGGCTTTTGATTATACCCTTTGGTTAGGAAGCTTTTTTTGTCTGATTATAGCCTTTCATACCACTCTCCAATTTCTGGTAGTTTGGTCTACATCCGTTTGGTCTATCCAGTTTATGATGCCTGAAACTGTTGTCCTGGAAATATAGCAAAAGAGCTCCAATAATCAAAC